>WNWK01058386.1:0-10472 GCA_009830355.1 Cherax destructor | reverse complement strand
CTTTTGCCCCCACCAGGCCCCCCCTATTTTTTTTTAAATTTTTTTTAAAAAAAATTAAAAATTGTACATATAGTACAATATTTTACTATGTTTTCATGCTTTTATGATTGTTCATGGTTCAATAGGTTAAGGAAGCAGTAGTAATGAATGTACTAAATAAGGTTATCTATCTATTACATTTATTCCAAATTGATATCAGAAACATGATAAATACCTAGAACTGTAATAAAGATGCTGAAATGAATAATATATGCCATATTATATGAGTGGGGTAAGAGAAGCAGGCAGACCCAAAATTAAAAGATGTTTACATCAGGGTAAACATGCCTAAATCACTTTGTTATAAGAACAAATGAAAAAATAGCATTTATTATTTTTAGAATAATATTAATTTATATAATTTATCTGGAGCACTTTAACCTTTGGGGGTCGACAGGCCTTCGGAAACGTGTTCCGGGGGTTTTAAAATTTTTGGGAAAAAAAAATTCTTATGAAATGATAGAGAATCTTTTTCCGATCATAACGCCACCGAAATTATGAAATTTGATCAAACTAACGGAATTATGCTTCCAAGTTCGCTGTATCTATGACACTGACGCATCGGTTTTCATCCACTTCGAGCCATATTTTCACAAATTTCCCAATGTTCAGTCTCCTAAAATTATAGCTATTTCGCTAGAACTCCATTTCTTCTATCGATTGAGTACAAGAAACTGCCTTTTACCAATTTCATCTACCCAAAATAGTGGTCAAAATGGAAATTTTCCAATTTCACACAAATTTCAAACGTGCCAATTTCAAAATAGGGTCCAGAGTAAACAAGGCAGACATTCCTGGCACTAAAATAACATGTTCTCTGTTCATTACCCACGTCTCCAGGCCCCCTTACATTACTTTTGCTTTCCTTTTTGAATTTTTATTCTCACAAAAAAATAGAAGATTTACTGTTATGTATACAACTGCATCAAAAAAGGGTATAAAAAATTTCAGAGCATTTGGGGTGATGAATATAAGACTCGCCAGTTGATGTGTATTGACGCATGGTGTGATTTGTTTACTTTTTAACATCGTAAAAAATCGAACTTTTTTGCTACTTTGAGCTCAATTTCAAGGTACTTGTCATTGTCACACCAATCAAAATCATCTCTATTTCTGTAATATATCTTCCATTCTATCAAATGAGACCAAAAAAAACGAGAAAAATCAATAAATACCATACGAAAATTGACTGAAAAGTCGCTGTTTTAATCAAAAAAATGGTCAGAGGTTTTTTTTCCCCATTATGCAGTGTGTGCTGCGGGAAATTTTTTTATATTTTCCACATTTTGACACAAAAACATTTTTTACCCTTATCCAAATACTGTTCACCTTTTGTTTCACTGAAAACATTTGGTCTACACCCCCTCCCTTTTCCTAAACCCCCTTGTTCATCTTTATCCTGCTTTTTTTTTACTTTAATTTTTTCAAAAAACCTCCCAAACCCTTTACCAGGTACACTCAACAGACTTTTTCCCCTAAAATTTTTTGCACTCTTTTTTGTCCCTTTGCCTTTATAAAAAGGGAAACAATCCCGCCCCGCCAACCCCTAGGTACCTTCCCCTCTTCCATACATTTATTAAATAAAGCACCAACCACCCCAAAAATTATACCCCCACCTGCTTTTAACATTTCTATCTTTATCCCATCAATCCCAGCTTTCCCCCCCTTTCATTCACCCACTGCCTCACGAACTTCCCTACCCCCAAATCTCCCACACCCTACAAGATGTTATTCCCTTGCCCTACACCCAAATCACACCCTTCCTGTCTTCATCAACATTTAAAAATCCTCAAAATATTCTCTCCATTTTCCCCGATACTTAACTCTCCATTTAATAACTCTCCTCTCCTATTTTTAACTGTCAAATCCATTTGTTTTTAGGCTTCCTCAACTTATTAATCTTTTCCCAAAATTTTTTCTTTTTTCAACAAAATTTGCTGATAACATCTCACCCACCCCTCATCTGCTCTCTTTTTCATTGTTCACCACTTTAACCCCCCTTTTTTCCATATACTCTTCCCCCCTTCATCACTTTACTTTGTAAAACCTCTCAAAGCTAACTTTTTTCCCCTTTCTTCTTTAACATCATTCCACCACCCCCCTTCCCCCCCGCACCCATCCCCTGTAACCCAAACTTTCGCTGAACACCTAACACTACATTTTTTAAAACTACCCCATTTTCGACCCATTTCCACCTCACAGCCCATCATCCTCCAAAGTTGTTTATATTTCCCAACTCCTCCTTTTTAGTTTTAAACCTTTACCCCCTTTACTTACGATTCTATTTTCTTGATCCCATCTACCTTTTTCTCCCACTGTGCTATAACTAAAAAAGGATCTGATATATCGTAGCCCCCATAAACATGAAATTGAAGTCTACTCCCAAAAGTCTTTTACATCAATACATGTCCAACAAACTTTCCTTTTTTTCCCACATCATATCTTGTATACTTATTTATCCCTTTTCTTTTAAAAAATGTATTACCTATAACTAAACCCCTTTTTAAAAAATTCAATCAAAAGGGGTCCCCTTATCATTTACACCTGGCACCCCAAAATTCCTACTACACCCTCTGCATGTTTTTCCCACTTTAGCATTTTTGGTCCCCCACCACAATTTCTTCTCATTTGGTTAAAGTTCCTAACATTGCTTTAAAATCTCCCAAAATCTCTCTCTTCCTCTTTTTCCCCCTCTCTTCTCCAGTGCATACACGTTATTTTGAACTTTTCGCATCCCATTATTTTTTAAACCATAACCTTGAATTTAAAATTTATATTTCTTTTTCCCTTTCCCTAACTGATCCTTCAAAATTGCTACCCCTTCCTTAGCTCTAACTTTCGATACCCTGACTTAAACCCTTTTTTTTCCCCCCTGAAACCCGCCACCCCCCCTTTAGCTTTGTTTCGCTTTTGGGGGCCCGACATCCCAAATTCTTTTCATTCATAACATCGGCAATCATCTCTTTTTTTATCATCCCACTACACCACATTCAGACAAATTTATGTTTTTTTTTCCGTTTTTTGTAAGACGGAGAAGGGGTTAACCCCTTTCTGCATCTTAGTCGCCCTCACAACCATTTAGGAGGAAAAAATTTTTTCCACTTCCCTGGACAAAGAAAATAAAAGGAAAAAATATTAAGAAAAAGAAGAAAAAACCCAGATGTGTGTATGTATATATATGCATTTTATGCCAGTGTAGTGTGACCAAAGGGAAGTAGAAGTAGCTAGATATAATTTTTTGGAAATAATTAATAATTGCCGGGGGTGCTCTGTGCTACCCAAAAAAATGATAACATTTTAAACCCCGATCAATTATTATAAATTATTATTATTTAAAAAAAAAAATCTATTTTTTTATTTGTTCTTTTGACAATGATTTGGCATGTTTACCCTGATGTAAAAAATCTCTTTTTGGTGGGGTTACCTGCTCTCTTACCCCCAAATAATATGGCAATTTTTATTCATTTTAGCATCTTTATTTGTTCTGGGGGATTTTTCATGTTTTGATATCAATTTGGGAAAAAAGTAATAAAGATAACCTTTATTACTAATATTATGTAATATCACAACATTTTATTAGCTAAGGGAACATCCACCACCCATGACGACTCCCACACGCCACCTCTCCTTCCCCTAGCCCTCCCCCTTGTAACGATGTTAGATGGGAATTTAATGATTTTCTGTAAGCAACTCGTATGTGTATTTTTCTTTTTTTATTGTTTTCTGTAATATTGAGTTATGCAAATTAAAAAAAAGTTATAAAATTTGGGAGTTTCTTTTTTTTTCTTTATACAAATTCAATTCAAATTTGGCATCAAAAAGTATGGAGTAAGAGGGAGAAGAGCAAGTCAAAATTTTGTTTCCCCTATAACTTCAAAAAATATAAAAATGTATTGAAAATTATACTATTCGGCCCTCTCCACAGCCCCCTCAAAAAACATGAAAAGTACATTATTTTACATGTTTATATGTGTTTCATACTGTTCATGGTTCAATAGGTTAAGGAAGAGTATTGTATTATATTTCCTTACAATATTTTGGGGGGGACCAAACATTCGCGATTTTTCAACATTGCAGGCCTTGACCCCCTAACCTCAAAATGTTGGGGGGAGACCTGTAGAGGAACCCCTGTTTTCATCCAGTCCGGATATCATCAACCCAGTTTTAACCATTTTTTTTCAGCAATTTTTACCCTGTTTCGTAATCCGCCAGAAACGCCCCACAGATGCCCCCACCTGGGCAGCTCATACGTCGTGATACAATATGCAAAACAATCACTCGGGGGAACATTAAATGTCTTATTTTGGGTTAATATAGACATTTTCATTAATCCACATGATATTTTCTTCAAAATTATATAAGAAAAATATATGATATAAACATGCAATGTTTATATGCTATGGAGGTATATAGCTGGGCAAAAGGGGGAAAACAAGCCGGTCTAGCATCAGAGAAAAAATGTATGAATCTGCAGGGGGCCCAGCCACCCCCAACCCCTTTTGACTATTTCGGCAAAATGTCTTAGAGCCAGTGTTTCGACATACAGTGGACCCCGCATTCGAAGGGCCCAGCGAACAAATTTTGAACAAGAAAATCGATATCCACGAAAAAAATATCACGATTCAAAAGGGCCATCACCTGTCCACCCAGGCGCTTGGAGAGCCAGCCCCTCGGGAAATGACTATCCAGTCCCAAAATTATAATTGTTTGGAGTTTTTTCATTGTGGAGGCGGGTAGAGGCAGGGGTTTGGGAGGCAGGTGGGGGGCAGTGGTGGAGGGGGGTGGTGGAGGCAGGGAGAGGCAGGGAGGAGGGGCAGGGAGAGGCAGTGGAGGGCGTGGTAGGGGGGGGAGAGGCAGAGGAAGGCAGTGGGGGGAGGCAGGGGTGGTAGAGGCAGTGGTGGTTGAGGCAGTGGGGAGGCAGTGGTGGAGAGGCAGGGGGGAGAGGCAGTGGTGAGAGGCAGGGGGGGGGCAGAGGGCAGTGGGAGAGGCAGTGGGGTAGGGGCAGGAAAAAAAAACCCAAACCCGTTTTTTTTTAAAAACCCCATTTGAGGGTATTTTCGATAGTATTTATCGGGATTCTCTTTTTCATGGTCTCTTTTTACAGAATAAAACACAAAAGAAAGAGAGATGATTTAGATTAGTTTAGATGAAATGACCTTAAAAATTTAGCTCAAAGTAGGGGAAAAGGGATTTTTGCCAATGTTCAAATACACAAATACACCATGTGTCCAATACACCCCAACTGGGGAGTTAGATTTTACACCAATCAGAATTTTTTTTAATAAAAACCCCAAAAAGCAATTTTTTAAATGCTGAAAAATTTTCCCAAAAACAATTTTACCCCTTTAAAAAAATGAAAAAAAGACTTTTTAACCCCAAAATTTTTTTTTTAAAAAAATTTTAAAAATTAAATTTATCATTTTTTATCAAAGGGGTCCCACCCCCTTTTTTAATAATGCAGTAGTCTGATAAAGAAAAATTTTTTTTTTTGTGTGAATAAAAAAAAAATAGAAAGCAAGAGTAAATAATGGGGGCCCAAAATTCAATGAACAGAGAAAATTTTTTTTTATGCCAGGAATTTTCCATTGTTTTTCTGGACCCTATTTTTAAATTGAACTTTTTTTTTTTTGCATAAAATTTTGGGCCCCATTGCCAATTTCACCATTTTTTTGGGGAATTGAAATGAGTAAATTGGGGTTTCTTGATCGGGAAGAACAAATGGAGTTCAAAGAAATAACTACTTTTTGGGCAACTGTAAAAGGGAAATTTTAAAATATGAAAGTCATCGAAACCCTGTTTTAATTTTTTCCCAATCCAAATTTTAAGAGCGAATTTTAAAGTTTTTTAAATTTCATATTTTTTGGGGCAAAATGGGAAAGATTTTATCATTTCATGTTTTTTTTTTTTTTCCCAAAAATTTTTTGAATAGAAACATTTTCAGAAACCCAAGTCAAAAGGGGGAATTTTAATTTTTGTTTACAATTTCAGCATGAATTATTCATTACTTCCCCCTTTTTTTTTTATCAAAGGTAATTTATAGAAACGAAAAACTCAGTAACATGGTATTATGGTAAAATATGGCCTGGGGGGCATTAAAAATGGAAGATGGGAAGAGTTGGGGGAGAAATATCACCCTAAAAAATTTTGCAAGCCATGCCCATGGTCCAGTGACCTTTCCCCCTCCTATGCCAGTAAAAGGGGTTTTATACCTGGGTACTTTTGGAGGGGGGTTCCCCTCAATAACCCCCCCCTCCCCCTCCTTGCCATCTTCCATACCCAATAAGACTTTTCAAAAAAGGTAAAAGTGATTTAAATGTTATTTATCCATTAAAATTAGTCATTTATATTTATTTCTAAAAGTGTACCATCACCACACACCCTACCACAGCCGTAGCCCTCAACCCCCCACACACCCTACAACCTCTGCTAGTACCACCACACACCCTACCTCTCAGTACCACCACACACACCCACAACCCAGTACCACCCCCCCAAACCACATCCAGTCCCCCCCACACACTCCTACAACGCTAGTACCACCCCCCCCCACCCCACCACAGCGTAGCTATCTTTTTTTAATATTTTTTTGGGGGCTGGGGAAAAAATTAATTGGGTTTAAAATTTCTTATGGGGGAAAAATTATGTTTCCGCCATTTTGTATTTCACCAACCTTTTTGGAACGGCTTCCTCCGAAAGATGCGTGTCGTAAGAGGCAAAAAATCCGGGAGAAAGGGCGGGGCCCCTTCTCCTGAAAAAAACAAATGTAAAAGGAGAAATTTTCTTTTCCTTTTGGGCCCACCCTGCCTGGGGGGAAAGGGCTGACGGTTGAAAGAAAAAAAGAAGATAGAAAAGCTTTTTTGTTAGGGCGGGGAAATAACATCTTATGGGAGAGAGGAAGAACCAGTTGGAGTGGGGGGAAGTGCAGGGGGAAGTAGGTAGAAGAAAAGGGGAAAAGCAGCTGAGATTCATGGGATAAAGATAGAAATGTTAAAAGCAGGGGGGGGATATAGTTTTATGGTTGGGTTTTTTAAAAATGTAGGGAAGAAAAAAGGTACATGGGGAATGGCAGAAATGCATATTCCTTTGTATAAAGGCAAAGGGGAAAAAAGAGAGTGTAAAATTATAAGGGAAGAAGTCTGTTGAGTCCTAGGTAGTTGGGGACAGAAAACCACCCGGGGATTTACTACCCCCCTGCCAAGTGAGTGTAAAACGAAACCTGTAATTTTTTTAAGAAGAGTTGGTTTTTTTTCTGTCTATAAACATGCAAGATTTCAGGAATTTGTAATCTACTTACACTTGGTCACACTACACATTCATGTAAAGCATTTATACACCCCCTTTGGGTTTTCTTCTATTTTACTAGTTTTTGTTCTTATTTCCTTTTATCTCCATGGGAATAACAGAATTTTTCCCCCGTAAGCCATGCGTTTTTAAAGGGCATAAACCCGGGAGAAGGGACTAAACCCTTCTCCTGTATATACAGTAGACCCTCATTTACACGGTAGTTACATTCAAAAAACATCTTTGGGGTAAAATCGTTAGATAATTGAAGAACTTATGGGAAAATAGGTTACTTCTTATAAAAAGGGCAAAAATTTTTTTTTAGACCAACGATTTTACAAAAAAAAAAGTGAAATGTAATTGTAGTTCTTGTTGTGATATATTACTGTTTAAGACTCAAATGCAATAGAAATAAAGTATTTTTACCCCAAATTTGGGGGAAATTTTTTGTGGATGAGGGGGAGAGGGGGTATGCATGGTTGGCCCACTGGGCTGAGGGGGGATTTGTTGGTTGTCCCGAAGTGGATGGAGAGGTTCTGTACTAAAGTCGTTTGTATTGGGGTGACATAAAAGCTTTAATAGATTCTGGGGCCTTTTTCCCCGAGTACATTATCAGCTGATGGTAAGACATCATCAGCTGGTCTGAAGTTTCAAAACACTGCTTCTAGATTTTTTATTGTATAATTATACATTACTATCAATAAATAATATCTACCTATCATATTTATTCCCGGGTAATATTAGGATAACATAAATAATGTGAAACAGATAAAGATGCATAAATTAATAAAAACTGACATATAGGTATTGAAGGGTGGGCAGGGAGAAGAGAGAGAAGGTGGGCAAGGCCCCCGTTTCTCTGGACCACCATGGCGTGAGGGGCATGTTACCACGGACTATAAAAAATTGTAAAAATACTATTACTATCAAAAAAGGGTTTTCACGTTATATTTTTTCCCGAATAATATTAGGTATAACATAAATATCGAAAAGCAGATAAAGATGCATAAAAAAAACTGATATTAAAAAGGGATTGGGGTAGGCGGGGTATGAGGGGGACGGGCAAGGTTCTCTCAGCCTCGTACCTTTGGACCACTATGCTGATAACCCTGTTTTTTCTTTTTGATTATAATAAAAAACTTGACCACTATCGTGTGGAGGTGTGAGCTCACCGCACTAAAATATTGTTAAAAATACTTTTATTACTATAATAATTATCTACCTATCATATTTATTCCCGAATAATATTTGGTATAACATAAATAACGTAGAGATGATAAAGACTCCCAAATTAATAAAAAAAAAGGCAGAGATATAATGAAGGTTGGGGTGGGGGCCCGCATCAGCCCCAAACAAAACCAGCCCCCCACACACCAGCCAGGGACTTCCCCCACACCAGCCCGGGTACTTCCCCCCACACCAGCCAGGGTTTCCCCACACACCAGCCAGGGATTCCCCACACACCAGCCAGGCTTTCCCACAACCCGCAGGTACTTTCCCCACACCAGCCAGGAAAATTTCCCCCACACCGCCAGGGGCTTTTCCCCCCAAAACCAGGGACTTCCCCCACACACCAGCCAGGGTATTCCCCACACACCAGCCAGGGTTTCCCCCCACACCAGCCAGGGACCCCACACCCGCCAGGGACTTCCCCCACACCCCCAGGTACTTCCCCCCCACACACCCGCCAGGGTACTTCCCCCCACACCAGCCAGGGTACTTTACACACCAGCCAGGTACTTCCCCACACCCCCAAGGGGCTTCCCCACACCCCGCCAGGGACTTCCCACACCAGCCAGGGGACTTACCCACACCGCCAGGGTTTAAAAAACCCCTTCCCCCACACCGCCAGGGTACTTCACCACACACCAGCCGGGTACTTCCCCACACACCAGCCAAGACTTCCCCCACACCAGCAAGGGACTTCCCCACACACCGCCGGGGGACTTTCCCCCACACCAAAAAGGGTTTGGGGAAAATTCCGATTATTGTATGAATGCACCAGATGAACCAACTGAACGCTGGGACGGATGCGTGGGGGGGTGAGGGTGGGTGGACTCCCCCACTGACTCAATGGTTTAAACCCCCTGTGGGGGACCGCGCTCTTTCCCCTCCCGCAAAACCCTGTAATATCAATTTTGTCGTGTTAGATAAAAATGCCCAATTCTTCAATCTGAACCCAACGAACATAAATTTGTGCTAAATGAGGATCAGTATTACTAAAAGTAAAGGGAAACTTTGTTTTCCTTTTTGGGCCCCCCTGCCTCGGGGGAAACTTGACGGTTGAAAGAAGAAGTCTGTTGAGTATACCTGGTAAAGTTTATAGTAAAAATTATTATTGAAAGAATTATGAGTAAGATGGAGGCAGGGTGCAGATGAACAAGGAAATTTTGGAAGGGGAGGGGGGGTAGACCAATGTTTTCATGAAACATAGGTGAACAGATTTAGATAACGGGAAAGAGGTTTTTTGGGGATTTATGGATTTGGAAAAGGCATATGATAGGGTATAGCAGGAAGGGCAGATGTTGCAAATGTATGGAATAGAGGTAGGTTTCTAAAAACAGTGAAGAGTCTTTACGGGGATAGTGAGGCTCGGTTAGAGCCCGTGGTACCCGACTTACGAATTTTTTTATTCAAAAGCTGTTCAAGTGCCATTCCCAAAAAAATTTATTCCATAAGAAAAGATTTAAAAAAGACAGTCCTTTTTGACCCCAAAATTAATTACAAAAACATTTAAAAAAAACAACTTACATAAAAGGGTGTGTTTGGGACCACGTAAGTCGGGACCACTGTATTTTGGGGAGGGGGTTACTTCCCCGTAAAAATAGGCCTTTGACAGGACTGTGGATGTCACCATGGTTATTCAAATACAGTAGCCCCGAGTAACAGTCTTAATCCGTTCCAGGTAGCTCAACACGAAAACTGATAAACCTTATTTCCAAAAAAAAATTAAATAATTAATCCATTCCAGACATCCAAAAATATTCAAAAAATTAATTTACATTCATAAAACAATTATAAAAGACAAAATATAAAGTAGTACATGTAATATGTATTAAAATTTTTAATTTAAAAATTTAAAAAAACATTTACTTTCCTTTTTTGAAAGAGTTGCTGGGATCTGGAAGATAGGGGAAGGGGGAGGAGGGAGG
>WNWK01058385.1:0-10473 GCA_009830355.1 Cherax destructor | reverse complement strand
AATAACTAAATTTAAAAAGAAAAACTCTCGTTTTTCTTTTTAGGTCACCCTGCCTCGGTGGGATATGGCTGGATCGTTAAAAAAAACATTTCCTTCTGCTATTTTCTCTAAGAGATGCGTGTTGCAGTGAGATGCTTGAGATGATAATGCGATATATTTCATTAGTTTGTTTTTGCAAATATTTATTTATGAACCTTGTGCTTCTATTGCGCTTTTATTGGAGCAGATCCATTACAATTTCATGCATTTATGGCACTGGAATGTCGGCATATAAATAATGAGTATATATACACATCGATATTTTGCATTTTTTGTACTAATGTAACTAATGTTAATCTTACATATTTATAAGAAAACTTGTTGTAGAAAATTGAAAACTATTAATTAATTTACTAGAGGAAGCATCTGCACTGATTATATCTGTGATGTGAGAAAAAGAGACAAAATTCTCTTTCCCACCACCAGGAAGCAACTGAAAAAAACGTCTCTGAAAGGATAATCTCGGTGGAGACACCACCATCACACTGACGTATAATACCAGCTGACTTGATTCATCTTATACGTAACAAGTCTTTTACCAACATAGTCCTGCCAGCACTATTTCCAACAGAAACCTTCCAGAGGTCTTCTACCAACAGTCTTCTGGTAACAATTCTTCCAGTAGTATTCTTCCAATAGTGTCCAGTCTTATACACTTGAATCCTACCAACAAAATCTAAGAAAAGAATCCTGTCAATAAGTGTTCTATCAGGTATTTACCAAACAGGTTACATACAGTGTTATTAACTCTGGTGTAGCAGACACACTTTATACACATCACAACACAAACTTCTACTTCCCTTCTACAATTGAGTCTTTTTCTTTACTTTCCGGCTTTGTGCCATGTATCTCTGCAACATAGTGCACCACAACATTCAGTGCGTAATATATGTTAACATTAATACATCACAGTGCATAACAACAGTATCGGAGATATGAACAGAGACGTACTGGCCAGGTTGTGGCAGCCACCACCAAAATTCTTATTGTCAAGAGATCGAATCATCCAAGTTGACAACTTTCATTTTCATTTCAGAGAGTTTTTTGTTTTGCGTCTGTAGTGGTGAATATTTTTTTTCATTAATGAAGAGGTGAGAGAAGTGTATATGTGAGGTAAGGGAATATGCGAATCATGTGTAAACACTGAAAGCTGCACTTCGGTTCATTTATAGGTTTGGAAAAGATAAATGAGAGATGTTACTAGAGTTACAAATGTATTTAATCTTAGGTAATGTTTTGATATGTAGTGTTGAAGTAAGTTATAATATGCAAGAAAGACGGTAAATATTTGCACAAAAAACTGGGTCTTAGATAATGTTGAGTGATGTCACCTGTGGTCTTAAAGACCTGCCATGTCACTGTACTTTGGTCAAAAGACAATATGTACAAAGCAAGGCATCATGTAGACCAGGTGTCACTGTAAACAGAGCCATACACAACAATATGAACACATGACACTACCATACACAATAACATGTACACGTGACACTCATACACAATGATAATTACTCCTCTATAAAGTATATATTGTAGTTAGTGTGGTAGGTATAAGGTGGAAACTTATAATTACGGTCAGGAAGATTTGAATGTCGGGTTTTCTGTTATTGTAGCTTTGTTTATTAAAAAGAGTTCCTAATAAGATAAAAAAAACTGAAAGAAGGAGGAATGTTTAAATAAATTTAGGAAATTTCTAAAAAAAGAGGTAAATTTGTAAAAGTTGTATATATATTTACAAGTATATGCATATAAGAGAAAGAGAAGATAATGGAGCAGTAAGAAGACTTATATATACTTAAATAAGATCATAACAATGAGCTGCATAAAAATAATTAATCCCTATATAAAGTAGAATTCTCCCTCAAGGTCGAGGATTCTACTTTATGGAGGATTAATTATTATACATACTAACATGTACACATGCCATTCATCAACACATAATAACATGTACACATGACACACAGTCCTCCACTAGTTTCTCAAACGTGTCCCATCTTTATATGTGTGCGTATATATAATACATGTGATTGTGTGAATGTTTTTCATGCATGTAAGTGTATACATAATGGAGTATGCGTAAAGTGCGTGTGTTGAAATGTATAAATATATGTGAAAATACTTACATATGTGTATGCTTGTGCTCTTGTTAGCCTTCCAGTGTCAAATGTAAAAGACGAATAAATATTTAAAAATGAAAACAATGTAATAATTAATACAGTTTTGATGGAGGTGGACAAGTTCATCAACACTTGGGCATTCATCTTCATAAATAAAACACTCATAAATACTTTTAAACTGATAAATAAGTAAAAAAAACTTGAATTTAGTATAAATTCATAGTGTAACATAAAAGGATTTCCAAAATTCCTATTAATTAGCCTCTCCTCGGTGGCCGAGCTGTGTGGCAGCTTGGTCTCGTCTAGCTGGTGTACGGTCGTGGCTGTCTTGGTGGGTGTAATTACTGGACGCAGTTTTCTGTGTGTCACCTCCAGTAATTCCACCCACCTGGACAGTCTCTACCGTAAACCAGCTAGACAAGACCAAGCTGCCACCCAGCAAAGTCAATGGGGGTGACAACCGCTGACTCTGGGAAAGTGGGGAAGGGAGTCCACCTGAGGTGACACAAGTGGATTTCTGGAGACACTGATCCGGGAAAGGCACCGCCGATCTTAGGTAAGTGGGGAAGGGAAGACATCCGGGAGCGAACGGATGGATTCCTGGATACATGAACTTGGGGAAGGTTGTTGTTGAGGCTGACCTTGGTGACATGGGGAAGGGAAGAAATCCGGGAGCGAACGGATACATGAACCTGGGGAAAGCATGAATACCAGCTGTTGAGGCTGACCTTGGGTAAAGGGGAAAGGGAAGACATTCGGCGGTAGACGGATAGATTCCTGGATACATGAACCTGGGGAAGGCAAGAATACCGCTGACTTTGGGGAAGTGAGGAAGGGAGTCCACCAGAGGTGACACAAGTGGACTCCTGGAGACACTGATCCAGGGAAGGCACCAAACTCGCTGACCTTAGGTAAGTGGGGAAGGGGAGACATCCGGGAGCGAACGGATGGATTCCTGGATACATGAACCTGGGGAAGGCAAGAATACAGGTTGGTGAGGCTGACCTTGGGTAAGTGGGGAAGGGAAACATCCGGAGGCGGACGGATGGATTCCTGGATACATGAACCTGGGGAAGGCTGAGGCTGGAAGGCAGAGAGAGAGAGGTGAGGCTGACCTTAGGGAAGTGAGGAAGGGGACACATCCGGGGGCCCACGGATGGATTCCTGGACACATGAACCTGGGAAAGGCGAGTTGGGGGTGGACCTTAAAGACGAACCACTGGCCTCCACGCGGCAAGGTCTGGTAACTCAGAGATAACTCTGAGGCTGACAGTGGTCGCAAATAATATTTTTTAGTTGTAGCTACAGTGAGAGTAAAAGGTAGATGGGATACAAGGAAAATAGAAGTAGCAAGTAAGAGAGAGGTGGAGGATAGATATAGGCAATGGAGTAGGTTTAAAAATGTAGTGTTAGAGTGCTCAGCAGAAGTTTGTAGTTACAGGAAAGTGGCTGCGGGAGGGAAGAAGAGTGGAATGATGATGTAAAGAGTAAAGGAGAAAAAATTAGTATATGAGAGGTTTTTACAAAGTAGAAGTGATGCAAGGAGGGAAGAGTATATGGAGAGAGGTTAAGAGAGTGGTGAAGCAATGTAAAAAGAGAGCAAATGAGAAAGTGCGTGAGATGTTATCAACAAGTTTTGTTGAAAGAGATGTTATCAACAAGTTTTGTTGAAAAAAAGAAAAAGTTTTGGAGTGAGATTTGACAGTTAAAAAAAGGAGAGGAGAGTTATTAAATGGAGAGTAAGAGGTATCGGGAAGATGAAGGGAATATTTTGAGTTGTTAAATGTTGATGAAGACAGGGAAGCTGTGATTTCGTGTATAGGAGTGTGGAAGAGCCAGTTGTGAGTGTGGGGAAAGTTCGTGAGGCAGTTTGTAGAATGAAAGGGGGTAAGGCAGCTGGGATTGATGGGATAAAGAGAGAAATGTTAAAAACAGGTGGGGATATAGTTTTGCAGACAAAGGGGACAAAAGAGAGTGCAAAAAATATACCTGGTAAAGTGTAAGGTAGAGTTATTATTGAAAGAATTAAGAGTAAGACGGAGAGTAGGATAGCAGATGAACAAGAAGGCTTTAGGAAAGGTAGGAGGTGTGTAGACCAAGTGTTTGCAGTGAAACATAGGTAAACAGTATTTAGATAAGGGTAAAGAGGTTTTTGTGGCATTTATGGATTTGGAAAAGGCGTATGGCAGGGTGGATAGGGGGGGCAATGTGACAGATGTTACAGGTGTATGGAATAGGAGGTAGGTTACTGAAAACAGTGAAGAGTTTTTACGAGGATAGTAAGGCTCAGGAGAGAGGGAGATTATTTCCCAGTAAAAGTAGGCCTTAGACAAGGATGTGTGATGTCACCATGGTTGTTATTTATAGATGGAGTTGTAAGAGAAGTGAATGCTCGGGTGTTGGCAAGAGTTGTGGGGTTAAAAGATAAAGAATCTAACACAAAGTGGAAGTTGTCACAGTTGCTCTTTGCTGATGACACTGTGCTTTTGGGAGATTCTGAAGAGACGTTGCAGAGGTTGGTGGATGAGTTTGGTAGGGTATGTAAAGAAGAAAATTAAAAGTGAATATAGGAAAGAGTAAGGTGATGAGGATAACAAAAAAAAAATAGGTGTCGAAAGATTGGATATCAGACTAGGAGGAGAGAGTATGGAGGAGGTGAATGTATTCAGAAATTTGGGAGTGGACGTGTCAGCAGATGGGTCTATGAAGGATGAGGTGAATCATAGAATTGATAATTGGAGAAGGGTGAGTGGTGCCCTTAGGAGTCTGTGGAGACAAAGAACACTATCCATGAAAGCAAAGAGGGGAATGTATGTGAGTATAGTTATACAAACACTGTTATAAAGCATGGGTGGTAAATGTTGCAACAAGAAGGCTGGAGGCAGTGGAGATGTCATGTCTGAGGGCAATGTGTGGTGTGAATATAATGAAGAGAATTCGTAGTTTGGAAATTAGGAGGAGGTGCGGGATTACCAAAACTATTATCCAGAGAGCTGAGGAGGGGTTGTTGAGGTGGTTCGGACATGAGTGTGTGTGTGTGTGCGTGTGTGTACTCACCTAAGTGTGGTTGCAGGGGTCGAGTCATAGCTCCTGGCCCCGCCTATTCACTGGCCGCTACTGGGTCTCTCTCCCTTCGCCGTGAGCCTTATCATACCTCTTCTTAAAGCTATGAATGGATCCTGCCTCCACTACATCGCTTCCCAAGCTATTCCACTTCCTGACCACTCTGTGACTGAAGAAATACTTCCTAACATCCCTGTGATTCATCTGAGTCTTCAACTTCCAGCTGTGTCCCCTTGTTGCTGTGTCCCATCTCTGGAACATTCTGTCTCTGTCCACCTTGTCAATTCCTCTCAGTATTTTATATGTCGTTATCATGTCCTCCCTTACTCTCCTGTCCTTCAATGTCGTCAGGTCGATTTCCCTTAACCTCTCCTCGTAGGACATACCCCTTAGCTCCGGGACTAGTCGTGTTGCAAACCTTCGCACTTTCTCTAGTTTCTTTATGTGCTTGGCTAGGTGTGGGTTCCAAGCTGGTGCTGCGTACTCCTGTATGGGCCTAACGTACACAGTGTACAGGGTTCTGAACGATTCCTTGTTAAGATGTCGAAATGCTGTTCTTAGGTTTGCTAGGCGCCCGTATGCTGCAGCAGTTATTTGGTTGATGTGCGCCTCAGGAGCTGTGCCTGGTGTTATACTCACCCCAAGATCCTTTTCCTTGGGTGAGGTTTGTAGTCTCTGGCCCCCTAGACTGTGCTCCGTCTGCGGTCTTCTTTGCCCTTCCCCAATCTTCATGACTTTGCACTTGGTGGGGTTGAACTCCAGGAGCCAATTCCTGGACCAGTCCTGCAGCCTGTCCAGATCCCTTTGTAGTTCTGCCTGGTCCCCGTCCCAAATGCCAAATGGCTTCTCGAATTCAATCCCACCAAATGCAAAGTCATGAAGATAGGAGAAGGGCAAAGAAGACCGCTGACAGAGTACAGGCTAGGCGGACAAAGGCTACAAACCTCGGCAAAGGAGAAAGACCTTGGGGTGAGTATAACGCCAAGCACGTCTCCGGAGGCACACATCAACCAGATAACTGCGGCAGCATATGGGCGACTGGCAAACCTAAGATTAGCGTTCCGTTACCTTAACAAGGAATCGTTCAAGACACTGTACACCGTGTACGTCAGGCCTATACTAGAATATGCAGCACCAGTCTGGAACCCACACCTGGACAAGCACGTAAAGAAACTAGAGAAAGTGCAAAGGTTTGCGACAAGGTTAGTTCCACAACTCAGGGGTCTGTCCTATGAAGAAAGGTTGAGGGAAATAGGACTAACAACACTGGAGGAAAGAAGGGTCAGAGGAGACATGATAACGACATACAAAATACTGCGGGGAATCGACAAGGTAGACAGTGACAGGATGTTCCAGAGAGGGAACACAGAAACAAGGGGACACAACTGGAAGCTGAAGACTCAGATGAGTCAAAGGGATGTTAGGAAGCATTTCTTCACCCACAGAGTAGTCAGGAAGTGGAATAGTCTAGAGAAAGATATAGTGGAGGCAGGAACCATACATAGTTTTAAGACAAAGTATGATAAAGCTCATGGAGCAGGGAGAGCAGAGACCCAGTAGCGGACAGCGAAGAGGCGGGGCCAGGAGCTGAGTCTCGACCCCTGCAACCACAATTAGGTGAGTACAATTAGTTGAGTGCTTTCCCAAGGTCTTCCTCAGCAACCAGTATCTCCTTTTTTTCCCAGGTCCATGTGTCCAGGAGTCCATCCGTGGGACCCCGGATGTCTCCCCTTCCTCACTTCCCTTAGGATATCTTCCAGTCTCAGCTTTCCCCAGGTTATGTATCCCGAAGTCAGCTCAGCCACCCCCAGTGATCTAGCTGGATGGGAATGAGGTCTTGTCTAGCTGGCCTTAAGACAATGGTGGGTCTCTGTTTAAGGTATATGGAACTTATGATAAACCTGAATGACATATTTGAAGACATTGTGTAATTGTGTTCAGTGAAATATTAAATATACTAAAGTATGACAGCACAACATAATATAATATTGTGCAACATTCGGGTATCTTTATTGCGGAAATGTTTCGTAAACTAGTGGCTTCATCAGTCCATCACAGAGAAGAAGTGTTGTTGCAAATGTTGCACATGGGTCTAATTCATCACAGTACTAGATGCCTAAAATCGCCTTCCGCCCTTCACCACTGCTGCTGGTATACCATCTTTGACAGTATGGCACTGCTGCTGGTATCCCATCTTTGGCAGTATGGCACTGCTGCTGGTATCCCATCTTTGGCAGTATGGCAGGAAGATGAGAAAGGCAGATATCCTTCTTGCACATTATCGCTGGCAGTGTAGTAGGATGTAGTGAAGGATAGGGAGAGATCCTTCTGATACACCATGATTGGTAGTGTGACAGAAAAGAGTAGAGGGCGGAAAGAAATAATTCTATTATTGTAACTTTGTTTCAACTTTCTAGACAATCAGCTTTAAATAATCACGAATTCCCAACAAAAACTTTTATGGGGTACAAGATGACAAGGTCAGATTAAATTAAGACCCCTTAAAGTATATGTGTTTAAGGCGAAAACATCTATTTTCTTCAAAAGTTTAACTTCAAACGAAAGAGTTATAAATTAATGTTGAAATATTTGTTAACCTGGAAGACCTACAACCTACAACTGTTCTTCTGTGTTACTGTACTGGTCTTCTGTGTTACTGTACTGTTCTTCTGTGCTACTGTACTGTTCTTCTATGCTACTGTACTATACAGATCTGGGTTATTTTACTGTACTGGTCTTCTGTGTTACTGTACTATCCAGGTCTTCTGTGTTATTTTACTATAATGGTTTTCTGTGTTATTGTTCTGTACTGGTCTTCTGTGTTATTTTACTGTACTGGTCTTCTGTGTTATTGTTCAGTACTGGTCTTCTATGTTATTGTACTGTACTGGTCTTCTGTGTTACTGTATTATCCTGGTCTTTTGTGTTATTTTACTGTACTGGTCTTCTGTGTTACTGTACTGTTCTGGTCTTCTGTGTTACTGTACTGGTCTTCTGTGTTACTGTACTATACTGGTCTTCTGTGTTACTGTACTGTTCTGGTCTTCTGTGTTACTGTATTATCCTGGTCTTCTGTGTTATTTTACTGTACTGGTCTTCTGTGTTATTGTTCTGTACTGGTCTTCTGTGTTACTGTATTATCCTGGTCTTCTGTGTTACTGTACTATCCTGATCTTCTGTGTTATTTTACTGTACTGGTCTTCTGTGTTATTGTACTGTACTGGTCGTCTGTGTTATTGTACTGAACTGGTCTTGTATGTTGTTGTACTGTAATGGTCTTCTGTGTTATTGTACTGTATTGGTCTTCTGTGTTATTGTACTGTACTCTTCGTCGTTGTTATTGTACTGTACTGGTCTTCTGGGTTATTTTTCTGTACTTATATTCTGTGTTACTGTACTGGTCATCGGTGTCATTATTCTGTTCAGGTCTTCAGTGTTACTGTACTGTACTGGTCTTGTGTGTTATTGTACTGTACTGGTCTTGTGTGTTGTTGTACTGCATTGGTCTTATGTGTTATTATACAGTACTGTAATACTGTGTTATTGTATTGTACTGGTTTTCTGTGTTATTGTACTGTACTGGTCTTGTGTGTTATTGTACTGTACTGGTCTTCTGTGTTATTGTACTGTACTGGTCTTCTGTGTTATTGTACTGTACTGGTATTCTGTGTTATTTTACTGTACTGGTCTTCTGTGTTATTGTACTGTACTGGTCCTCTGTGTTATTGTACTGTACTAGTCTTATGTGTTATTGTACTGTACTCGTCGTCGTTGTTTTTGTACTGTACTGGTCTTCTTGGTTATTGTTCTTTACTTATATTCTGTGTTACTGTACTTGTCTTCTGTGTTATTGTACTGTACTGGTCTTGTATCTTCTGTGTTGCTGTACTTGTGTTCTATGTTACTGTTCTTGTCTTCTGTGTTACTGTACTGGTCTTCCGTGTTACTGTAATATTCTTCTGTGTTACTGTAATGTTCGTCTGTGTTACTGTACTGGTCTTCCGTGTTACTGTACTGGTCTTCTGTGTTACTGTACTGGTGTTCTGTGTTACTGTACTGGTAACTGGTCTTCTGTGTTACTGTATTGGTCTTCTTTGTTACTGTACTGGTCTTCTGTGTTATTGTACTGTACTGGTCTTCTGTGTTACTGTACTGGTCTTCTGTGTTATTGTACTGTACTGGTCTTCTGTGTTATTGTACTGTTATAGTCTTCTGTGTTATTGTACTGTACTGGTCTACTGTGTTATAGTACTGTTCTGATCTCATGTGTTATTATACTGTTCTGGTCTTTTGTGTTATTGTTCTGTACTGGTCTTCTGTGTTATTGTACTGTACTGGTCTTCTGTGTTATTGTACTGTACTGGTCTTGTGTGTTATTGTACTGTACTGGTCTTCTGTTTTATTGTACTGTACTGGTCTTGTGTGTTATTGTACTGTACTGGTCTTCTGTGTTATTGTATTGTACTGGTCTTCTGTGTTATTGTACTGTTCTGGTCTTGTGTGTTATTGTACTGTACTGGTCTTGTGTGTTATTGTACTGTACTGGTCTTCTGTTTTATAGTACTGTTTTGATCGTATTGTTATTGTACTGTACTGGTCTTGTGTGTTATTGTACTGTAGTGGACTTGTGTGTTATTGTACTGTACTGGTCCTGTGTGTTATTGTACTGTACTTGTCTTTTGTGTTATTGTACTGAGCTGGTCTTGTGTGTTATTGTACTGTACTTGTCTTTTGTGTTATTGTACTGAGCTGGTCTTGTGTGTTATTGTACTGTACTGGTCTTCTGTGTTATAGTACTGTTCTGATCTCATGTGTTATTATACTGTTTTGGTCTTTTGTGTTATTGTTCTGTATTGGTCTTCTGTGTTATTGTACTGTACTGGTCTTCTGTGTTATTGTACTGTTCTGGTCTTGTGTGTTATTGTACTGTACTGGTCTTCTGTGTTATTGTACTGTTCTGGTCTTGTGTGTTATTGTACTCTACTGGTCTTATATATTGCAACATTGTTATTTTGATTTACTTTCTTGTATTATACTGTTCTTCTGTGTTTTTGTACTTCTTCTCCTTATATATTTTTATGTGTTATTATGCTGTTTTTGTGCCACTGCGCTATTTTTTTTGTCTATGTGTTATTATATTGTTTTATGTATTTCTTTATTGTTTTGTGTGTTCCTATACTGTTTTGTGTGTTACTATACTGTTTTAAATACTACTATACTGTTTTATATGTTGCTATACTATTTTATGAATGACTAT
>WNWK01058384.1:0-10473 GCA_009830355.1 Cherax destructor | reverse complement strand
AATAAAATGTCACATTAGTGTAAAGTGTTCTTTATCTAACATATTGTCGGTAATTCTACCAAAATTATTACTCAGCCCATCAATACTTCTTCGTCTTAATACCATCAAGAGACCCTTGACTCATGAAGAAAACACGCGAGAGGTTTCCGAAGAAAACACACGAGAGGTTTCCCCGAAGAAAACACACGAGAGATTTCCCGAAGAAAACACACGAGAGGTTTCCCGAAGAAAACAACGAGAGGTTTCCCGAAGAAAACACACGAGAGGTTTCCCGAAGAAAACACACGAGAGGTTTCCCGAAGAAAACACACACGAGAGGTTTCCTCGAAGAAAACACACGAGAGGTTTTTCCTGAGGAAAATATAAGATAGGTTTCGTCAAAGAGTTGAGTTTCAGAGTCATCGAGGCCAGTACAGTCCCGAGGGGTGCTGCTACCTTTCTCTTCCAACGCCACAGTGTAACACACACACACACACACACACACACACACACACACACACACACACAAGAAGACATGTCCGAGATTGTAAATTTTCAGAGAATAGAGGGGTACTGAAGGAAGAAAACGATCGCTCAAGCTGATTCTCAGGACAGAAACAGAGAGGACAGAATCCTCCAAGAGAAACCACGATTGAAGGAAACGGAAGAATACAGGAGGGTGTTCCTAGACCGACAGAACAAAACAGAATGACAGCAGCTGAGAGGGCACAAAGGCGAAAGGAGCGAGGAGGAAGACAAGAACAGAATCAGTAGAGGACAACCAGAGCAGGGCAGAGCAACAAGAACAAGCACACAAGAACCATCCCAAACACTCAACAACCAAGCACACTATCCCAACACAAACTACAACCCACACTCACAGCCCCACCCAACACTCCACTATAGAATCCCACAGTACACCGCCAGGTCCCCCACCCTCACAGACCCCCCAAAACACAGTAGTAGAGAGGAAACTGAGGTATGGTACACCAATGCTGATGGAATAACAAATAAGTGGGAGGAGTGGCACAAAGAGTCAAAGGGGCATCACCGGACATAATAGCTCTCACAGAAACCAAGCTCACAGGTATGATAACAGATGCCATCTTTCCAATGGGATACCAGATCCTGAGGAAAGACAGGGAACAGAGGGGGTGGAGGAGGGCACTGCTGATCAAAAACTGATGGGATTTTGACGAGCTGGAGAGAGGAGACAGAGGAGAAGCTGGGGATTACATAGTAGGGATGCTACAGTCTGGAGGTCCCAAGGTGGAAATTGCAGTGATGTATAACCCACCACAGAACAGCAGGAGGCCAAAGCAAGAATATGATAAGAGTAACAGAGCGATGATTGACACACTGGCAGAAGTAGCCAGAAGGGCTCAGTGAGCAGGGCGAAGCTACTGATCATGGGTGACTTCAACCATAAGGAAATTGATTGGGAGAACTTAGAGCCACATGGGGGCCAAGAAACGTGGAGGGCTAAGATGCTGGAGGTGGTACTGGAAAATCTCATGTACCAACACATAAGGGACACTACCAGAGAAAGAGGAGAGGACAAACCAGCAAGACTGGACCTAGTATTCACCCTGAGTAGTGCAGATATTGAGGACATCACACATGAAAGCCCCCTTGGGGCCAGTGATCATATGGTTCTAAGTTTCGAATATATAGTAGAGTTACAAGTGGAGGGGGAAGCAGGAAGGGCTACACGAATGAAGCCAAACTACAAGAAAGGTGACTATGTGGGCATGAGGAACTTCATTCACGGAGTTCAGTGGGACAGAGAGATGACAGGAAGTCAATAGACGAGATGATGGAATATATGACAACAATTTGCAAGCGAAAAGACAGGATGAGCCCATGGTTCACCCAAAGATGCAGGGAAGCCAAAACCAAGTGTGCAAGGGAATGGAAGAGGAACAGAAGGCAAAGAACCCCGGAGAATAAGGAGAGCAGTCGTAGAGCCAGAAATGAATATGCACAGATCAGAAGGGAGGCCCAAAGACAGTACGAGAATGACATAGCAGTGGAAGCCAAATCTGACCCAAAGCTGCTGTACAGCCACATCAGGAGAACAACAGTCAAGGACCAGGTGATCAGGCTGAGGAAGGTAGGAGGGGAGGTCACAAGAAATGACCGTGAAGTGTGTGAGGAGCTCAACATGAGATTCAAAGAGATGTTCACAGAGGAGATAGAAGGGCCTCCAGAAAGGAGGAGAGGTAGGGTACACCATCAAGTGCTGGACACAATACACACAATTGAAGAGGGAATTGAAGAGGCTACTAAGCGAGCTAGATACCTCCAAAGCGATGGGCCGGATAACATCTCTCCATGGGTCCTGAGAGAGGGAGCAGAGGAGCTATGTGTACCCCTAACAACGATCTTCAACACATCTATCGAAACAGGGCAACTACCTGAGGTATGGAAGACAGCAAATGTAGTTCCAATTTTTAAAAAAGGAGACAGGAACGTAGCACTAAACTAGAACCATATGATCACTGGCCCAAGGGGGCTTTCATGTGTGATGTCCTCACATCTGCACTACTCAGGGTGAATACTAGGTCCAGTCTTGCTGGTTTGTCCTCTCCTCTTCTCTGGTAGTGTCCCTTATGTGTTGGTACATGAGATTTTCCAGTACCACCTCCATCATCTTAGCCCTCCACGTTTCTTGGCCCCCATGTGGCTCTAAGTTCTCCCAATCAATTTCCTTATGGCTGAAGTCACCCATGATCAGTAGCTTCTGCCCTGCTCGCACGAGCCCTTCTGGCTACTTCTGCCAGTGTGTCAATCATCGCTCTGTTACTCTTATCATATTCTTGCTTTGGCCTCCTGCTGTTCTGTGGTGGGTTATACATCACTGCAATTACCACCTTGGGACCTCCAGACTGTAGCATCCCTACTATGTAATCCCCAGCTTCTCCTCTGTCTCCTCTCTCCAGCTCGCCAAAATCCCATCAGTTTTGATCAGCAGTGCCACTCCTCCACCCCTCTGTTCCCTGTCTTTCCTCAGGATCTGGTATCCCATTGAAAGATGGCATCTGTTATCATACCTGTGAGCTTGGTTTCTGTGAGAGCTATTATGTCCGGTGATGCCTCTTTGACTCTTTCGTGCACTCTCCCACTTATTTGTTATTCCATCAGCATTGGTGTACCATACCTCCAGTTTCCTCTCTACTACTGTGTTTTGGGGGTCTGTGAGGGTGGGGACCTGGCGGTGTACTGTGGGATTCTATAGTGGAGTGTTGGGTGGGGGCTGTGAGTGTGGGTTGTAGTTTGTGTTGGGATAGTGTGTTGGTTGTATATATATATATATATATATATATATACATATATATATATATATATATATATATATATATATATATATATATATATATATATATATATATATATATATATATATATATATATATATAAGAACATAAGAAAGGAGGAACACTGCAGCAGGCCTGTTGGCCCATACTAGGCAGGTCCTTCACATTCCATCCCACTAACAGAATATTTGTTCAACCTAATTTTCAATGCTACCCAAGAAATAAGCTTTGATAATTTTATTTACTCATGTGCAATTCCCACTCAAATCCAACCCCTCTCACTCATGAATTTATCCAACCTAAATTTAAAACTACCCAAGGTCCTTGCTTCAATAACCCTACTAGGCAGACTGTTCCACTCATCAACTACCCTATTTCCAAACCAATACTTTCCTATATCCTTTCTAAATCTAAACTTATCTAACTTGAATCCATTATTGCGGGTCTCTCTGGAGAGATACCCTCAAGACCTTATTTATATCCCCTTTGTTAATACCCATTTTCCACTTGTATACCTCGATCATGTCTCCTCATTCTACGTCTTACAAGTGAATGTAATTTAAGGGTCTTCAATCTTTCTTCGTAAGGAAGATTTCCAATGCTATGTATTAATTTTTTGTCATTCTACGCTGAATGTTTTCTAACGAATTTATGTCCATTCTGTAATATGGAGACCAAAACTGAGCTGCGTAATCTAGGTGAGGCCTTACTAATGATGTATAAAGCTGTAATATAACCTCTGGACTTCTGTTGCTAACACTTCTGATATAAATCCCAGTAATCTATTTGCCTTATTACGTACGCTTAGGCATTGCTGTCTTGGTTTAAGGTTGCTGCTTACCATCACCCTAAAGTCCTTCTCGCAATCTGTATGGCTAAGTTCTACGTTATTTAACTTATAAGTGCTTGGGTATGGACACTCCGAGCTTCAGAACCTTGCATTTATCTACATTGAACTGCATCTGCCACTTTTCTGACCACGAATTAAGTTTGTCTAAATCTTCCTGAAGTTCTATGACATCTATGTTTGAATCAATTATCCTACCTATCTTCGTGTCGTCGGCGAATTTGCTCATATCACTAGAAATTCCTGTCAAGGTCATTGATATATATTATAAATAACTGGGCCTAAGACTGATCCCTGTGGAACACCACTTGTTACATGTCCCCATTCGGATTTAACCCCATTTATGCACACTCTCTGCTTCCTATTGGTGAGCCATGACTTGATCCATGACAGCACTTTTCCCCAATGCCATGAGCTGCCACTTTCATTAACAGTCTCTGGTGCGGTACTTTATCAAAAGCCTTACTGAAGTCTAAATAAACAATATCGAATTCTTTATCGTGATCAACAGCCCAAAAGCTTTACTGAAGAAGGTTTATATATATATATATATATATATATATATATATATATATATATATATATATATATATATATATATATATATATATATATATTATATATATATATAGTATATATATATATATATATATATATATATATATATATATATATATATGTATATATATATATATATATATATATATATATATATATATGTATATATATATATATATATATATATATATATATATATATATATATATATATGTATATATATATATATATATATATATATATATATATATATATGTATATATATATATATATATATATATATATATGATATATATATATATATATATATATATATATATATATATATGCAAAAGATCACAGTAAACATGATATCAAAATATGCAAGACAACCACTATGAAAAAATAGAGGAATTCCAGCGCTTTCGTGACTACCATTATCAAGAACTATAAAAGGAAACATGACAAGAAGGTTATATCAGACTTCACATCACAGTCACACACTAACAAGACTACACCTCACAGTCACATCACACTAACAAAGACTACACCTCACAGTAGCGTAACATCTCACGACTCTGTGAAGAGGAACATAAGAAAGGACCTGAAACTCTTCCCAAGAATTAAGATTAGTCCAATTTATCATTAAATTCTTCCCAAATTTTATTAATTATAAATGAATCCAATTTATATAAACCAAAAGAAATATTCATATTATTTTCAAAACTGCTTTTTATGAAACATGATTCTGTAATATATTCCTTTCAACCATGGACTTGCTTGATACAACCTTCTCAGCATTTTGAAAATCAATTAGATGGTTAAAATCTCTCACATGAATAAATAGAGCATTAGAATCTTGTCCAGTTCTAATGCTATATTTATGTTGTTTTAATCTTAGTTCAAGACTTTTACCAGTTTGACCATAATAAACTTTATCGCATATTTTACAGGGAATCTTATAGACACATCCGTCAGCATTTTGGGGGGAATTTTTTATAAGAACATAAGAACATAAGAAAGGAGGAACACTGCAGCAGGCCTGTTGGCCCATACTAGTAGGTCCTTCACATCCATCCCACTAACAGAATATTTGCTCAACCCAATTTTCAAAGCTACCCAAGAAATAAGCTTTGACAATTTACCACAGGGAACCACTCAAATCCAACCCTCCACTCTGAATTAGCTAGGACCTGGGTAGTTTCAAATTTAGGTTGATAAATTCCCTGAGTGAGAGGGTTGGAGTGGACTCGCACTTGATATAATCTTTAAACCTTATTTCTTGGTAGAATTGAAAATTAGTTGGACAAATTCTGTTAGTGGGATGGATTGAAGGACCTTATAGGCCAACAGGCCTGCTGAGTCCTCCTTTCATGTTCTATGTTAAGAACTACCAGGTCCTAGCTTCATAACCCTACTAGGCAGACTGTTCCACTCATCAACTACCCTATTTCCAAACCAATACTTTCCATATAAACCAATACTTTCCTATATCAAAAGTCTTTTTACTGTATCAAGATTTTTAAATACAACTTTGATATTAAAATTTTAAGAAAGGAAGGCATATCAACTAAGTTTTCATGGTAAGGAGAACCAACATATTTTTGGTTGAATAAGGTTGGTTGTCCCTTTTGGATTGTAAAAAGTATTCCCAGCTATTTTAAAAGATTTATCAATTATGTTTCTTGGGTATTTTAAATCATTAGCTATTTCATAAATTTTAGAGATTTCTTCATCTATGAACCTGGACTACAAATACGTAAATCTCTCAATCACATATGTTCCTCTTCACAGAGTCTGCGATGTTACGCTACTGTGAGGGGTGTCTTTGTTAGTGTGATGTGACTGTGAGGTGTAGTCTTTGTTAGTGTGATGTGACTGTGAGGTGTAGTCTTTGTTAGTGTGATGTGACTGTGAGGTGTAGTCTTTGTTAGTGTGATGTGACTGTGAGGTGGGAGTCTTTGTTAGTGTGATGTGACTGTGAGGTAGTCTTTGTTAGTATGATGTGACTGTGAGGTGTAGTCTTTGTTAGTGTGATGTGACTGTGAGGGTAGTCTTTGTTAGTGTGATGTTACTGTGAGGTGTAGTCTTTGTTAGTGTGATGTTACTGTGAGGTGTAGTCTTTGTTAGTGTGATGTTACTGTGAGGTGTAGTCTTTGTTAGTGTGATGTGACTGTGAGGTGTAGTCTTTGTTAGTGTGATGTGACTGTGAGGTGTAGTCTTTGTTAGGTGATGTGACTGTGAGGTGTAGTCTTTGTTAGTGTGATTTACTGTGAGGTGTAGTCTTTGTTAGTGTGATGTGACTGTGAGGTGTAGTCTTTGTTAGTGTGATGTGACTGTGAGGGGTAGTCTTTGTTAGGGGATGTGACTGTGAGGTGTAGTCTTTGTTAGTGTGATTTACTGTGAGGTGTAGTCTTTGTTAGTGTGATGTGACTGTGAGGTGTAGTCTTGCCCCCCTATATAAGCCTTCTTGTCATTTTCCTTTTTGGTTTTTGATAATGTGAGTAGTAGAAAGGGCTTGGAATTCCCCCTATTTTTCATAGTGTTTGTCTTTCATATATATATATATATATATATATATATATATATATATATATATTATATATATATATATATATATATATACATACAAAACATATACATGTGTGTGGGTTAGGTTAGGTTAGGTAAGGTTTTCAGGAAACATGAAAAAGTGTTTCCTATTTGGGTCTTAGTTATAAAATGACCCCAGCTGAAGTTTTGCCTCTGGTTTTTGGGTTGGGAAACCCCAGCACTGGCTGCCAACTGCTGCTGAATGTTTTTTAAAACCCTGTTCCTCATAACTCTGACTATAGCTAACCACCCAATGTTTTCCAACAAACACACTTCCACATGAAGGTTGCGTACATTTTAAATGTTTTGTCTGCTGCCTTGTATTCTTTTTATTCCTCAAGGTCGAGTGGTTGAGCACCTTGTGGGCCGGGGCCCACCGGTCAGGCTTGCCTTTTTTTCCCAGCCTACCAGGCTGCTTCACCGGCATTAAGACAGATGAATATCGTAATAGCTGTATTTTTTTATTAAGTCACCCCTGGTAGTATCTTTGTAAGGATGAAGGATAGTCGGCGAGGTCTGCGTTCGATTCCCAGCTGGGGTGAAATTTTTGGCATTTTTTACCCGGTTGTCTATGTTCCCCATCAGTAAAATGGGTACCTGGGAGTTAGTCGACTGGTGTGGTCCCCCGGGACAAGGACCAAAGCCCGAAATGCTCTGCATAACAAAAACTTTTTAAGCAGTATGTCTTGATGTCAGCTAGGATTTATACCATGTACATGTCTTGTAGTAAATAAAGATATTATTATTATATTAAAACTAGTTCGGGAGCTCACCCCTGAGGTCTGATCCCGTTAGGGGTGAAACAAGGAAGTTTCCTTAAGATACCTGTTGTCCATGTTCACCTTCGAAAAATATGGGGGGGGTGTTAGTCGAATGGTGTGGGTGGCACCCTGGGGAAAAAATTGCCTAATTTGGGGGAAATGCTCAGATAACATGCGGTTTTTATATAGTATTTGTCACTGATTCAGCTATGGGTCTAATACCTTGTACATGTACTGGTAGAAATTTTTTCTGAGAGAGAGAGAGGGGGAGGGTTGAATACTGTGAGAGGAAGGGCATTGGGGAAAGGTTAGGGTATCTAGTGGACTATTTGTCTCTACGTCTGGGGACTCAAGGGTTTTTGCCAACTCATCGTGCGTGTGTTTTACACCTGCGGGGTGTCAATCTACAAACCTCCTCAGTACCTAGTATTCAACACACCCGTACACCACACATACATTTCATCTCGCCCCCTATCTCACCACAAGCTGGGCACCCACCTCCAGCTCTTGGGCCCTACCTTTTACATAAGAACATAAGAAAGGAGGAACACTGCAGCGGGGGCCTGTTGGCCCATACTGGCGGGTCCTTCACAATCCACCCCAATTAAAAAATATTTGCCCCAACCCCAATTTTCAAAGCTACCCAAAAATAAGTTTTGGGACAATTTCCCCATAATGCGGGGTACAAAATCCAACCCCTCTCACTCATGAATTTACCCAAACCCCAATTTTGAAACTACCCAAGGCCCCTGGCTTCAATAACCCTACGGGGCAGACTTTACTCATCAACTACCCTTTTTCCAAAACCAATACTTTCCTTTTACCCTTTTTCTAAATCTAAACTTATCAACTTGAATCCATTATTGCGGGTTCTCTTTTGGGAGATATCCTCAAAAACCTTTTATTTTTCCCCCCTTTTTAATCCCATTTTCCACTTGTATCCCCCGTCATGTCCCCCCTCATTTTTTTAAATTGGGGTCTTAAATTTTTCTTCTGGGGAAGTTTTTAATGCTATGTATTAATTTAGTCATTCTACGCTGAATTTTTTCAAACCCAATTTATGTCCATTCTGTAATATGGGGACAGAACTGAAAAGGGGGGCCCTTTACTAATGATGTATAAAGCTGTAATATAACCTCGGGACTTCTGTTCCCAACACTTGATATAAATCCCAGTAATCTATTTGCCTTATTACGTACGCTTGGCATTGCTTTTCCGGTTTAAGGTTTCCCAACCCATCCCCCCCAAGTCCTTCCCCGCAATCTGTATGGCTAAGTTCTACGTTTTTTAAACCCATAAGTGTTTGGGTTATGGACACTCCCGACCCTTCAGAACCTTCTTTATCTACTTTGGGAACCATCTGCCACTTTTCTGACCACGAATTAAGTTTGTCTAAATCTTCCTGAAGTTCTATGACATCTATTTTTTGAATCAATTACCCTTTCCTATTTTCGTGTCGTCGGCGAATTTGCTCATATCACTAGTAATTCCCCCACAAGGTCATTGAAAATATTATAAATAACAATGGGCCTAAGACCGATCCCCGTGGAACACCACTTGTTACAAGTCCCCATTTTATTTAACCCCATTTATGCCCCACTCTCTGCTTCCTATTGGTGGGGCCATGACTCGATCCATAAGACTTTTTTCCCCCCAAAGCCATGAGCTGCCCTTTCTTTAACAGTCTCTGGGGCGGAATTTATCAAAGCCTTACTAAAGTCTAAAAAAAAACAATATCGAATTCTTTATCGTGATCAACAGCCTCAAAAGCTTTACTGAAGAAGGTTAATAAATTAGATAGGGAGGAACGGCCCTCGGGAAACCATGCTGGGTATCATTAATCAAATTATGGTTTTTCTAGATGGCTTTTTAATAATATCAGCTATAATTGACAAATAATAATCTTCAATCGACATGTTTGAAAACCCAGACCCTAGGCTTTTTCTTAGTGTACAGAGGTACAAAGTTCGTTGTACTGCTTTTTCCTGGTGCATTCCCACCCACTCGCCCCTTCCCATTCTAACTTACTACTTTTTGTTTATTACTCTCTTTCTTTATACCCACAAATACTTTCCTTCAGTTTTATATACCTTGGTCGTACTTTCAGTATCTTGTAAACATTCCTTTTTGGTCGTACTTCTCAGAATCTTGTACGTACATTCCTAGTATTTCGTTACGTACATTCTCTGAGTATCTTTGCCCCCCTGACACTATGTTGGGCAATTGGACATAAATAAACATTCATGTTTCACTGGTATGATTTTGCCCACAGGCCAAGTTTTGTCTCCCAAAAGAAACGTTCTCACAATGAAGGTTAACATTCTATTACAGTGTTTTATCAGTAAGTCTAACCTCTTCCCCCTTCCCCAATAACACCCCCGGATAAAAGCCCGGGCAAAAACCCCGAGATAAAGTGCAAAGTGGCACAAAAAAACCGAGT
>WNWK01058383.1:0-10473 GCA_009830355.1 Cherax destructor | reverse complement strand
AAGTAGAAAAAGATTTTTTTGGGTATTTTGGGCCCAGGACGGCTTTGATAAATGGGGTTGATGGTACGAATGCATGTAAAGGGGTGGGATGAAGAGACAGCCTATCATCTGTCTACTTTTGTGAATCTTTGGGGGGAGTGAGGCTGTGGCTTGCAAGGGTTATTTGTTGGGGGGGGGGGGACTTTTTTCCTCTTGAGGGCCTTAAGTTTTGATGTGGGGGGGCACCAAAAGAAGTGGGAGGGGCAATTAAGTATGTATTTCGGTTTTTTGCAGGGGGGGGAAATTTGGGAGGGGGGGGCCTGTGGGTCAGGCATTTCGGGTAGCTTTTTGGCCCAAAGGAGAAACAGGATATTATATGGAAGTAAATGGGGCATTTTTTCGGGGGGGGTATAGTTTTTTAAAACGGGGGAAAAAAATTTTTAAATTTTTTTTTAAAAATTGTGTGGGAAGGGACGGGATTCAATGTGGGATAGAGGGGGGGGGGTGATTTGTTGCGTGTGTATATAGACGTCTACCCGTTTGATGGGGGGAAGGTGGAAGACGGGAAAAACATACTCTGTTTTTGGGGAGGGGTAAAGAAAACTGACGAAAAAGGGGAGCATGGAATAGGAGGATGAAAGTGTATCGGGATGGACCATACTACATTAGGACGTGACGGGACATGTTTCAATTAAAGGGAGTACGCCAGGGGGGGGTTTTTGGAAATGGGAGGATGTGTTATTGAAAGTTATAATTTTCAAATCATGCTTTAAAAAAAACTGTCTTGGTTTTTTTCCCCTTTAAAATTTAAAATTTAAAATTATTTATATTGTTTTAATGGTTGAGAAACACAAAAGTTCAGAAAAAAATTTTTTTCATCAATATTGAAAAATTTTCACTTGTTAAGAGGTGTTTTTAAAAGGGGTACACAGTTTCCTTAATTAATAAGCATTTGAAAATTTTAAAAGGGGTATGATGCTTAAAGGGTTTTTTCATTTTTTTTTTCATGGACATAGGCTTTATAACGCATGACGATCCTTTGATTATTGATTGTATAATGTAAAAATTTTTTTTGTTACTGTTAAATAGTCTTGGCACTCTTGGAGATGATTGAGGGTTTAGGCTAATATGTTGATATATTGTACTGGGGGAGATAACAGTCATTATATTATTATGGATGTACCCGGGGGGGGTTTTTTTTTTTCTGTAATAATCTTGGCTATCATTTATTTGTATTTTTTAAAAAATCTGAGGTTCATGAAATAGTGAGAAATAACCCGGGAGTCATTTTGTTCCATGTGATTCACCGCCCGTATATCTTAAGGGTTTTTTAAAAAAAGAATAGTAAAAATATTATGTGGTATATTTCTTTTTGGTCAGGTTTTTTTGTTCGTTATATACAGAATGAGACACTGTTTCCTGGTTAGTTTGTATTTTTTTTCCTGGGGAAGCAATAGTGAAGCGCAGTTTTGTAAGATTTTCTTATTATGTACTATGGTTTTTATAATAAAATAAAAAAAAAAAAATTTGGTGCAGAGATTTAAAAGTTCATGTGTGTGTGAATTTTCATCTGAGCTGCCTCCTGGTGTTATCTCTGCTACCACATTATTTGCAATATTCCTCCATTTTAGGTGCCTTAGGTTGAAGTCCCCCAGGAGCAAGATGTTGGAGGCAGGAGCTGGAAGATTTTCCAGACATTGGTCAATTTTCAGAAGCTGTTCCTGGAATTGTTGGGACGTTGCATCCGGAGGCTTGTAGACAACCACGATGACCAGGTTTTGATTCTCGACCTTTATTGCTAATACTTCAACTACATCATTTGAGGCATTTAGTAGTTCTGAACATATAAGTGACTCTGTGATATACAGGCCAACCCCCCCCCTTTTTGCCCTGTTCACTCTCTCACACCTGTATAGGTTGTAGCCCGGGATCCATATTTCATTGTTCAAGTGATCTCTTATGTGGGTCTCTGTGAAAGCCGCAAACATAGCATTTGACTCTGTAAGCAGTCCACGAATGTAAGGTACCTTGTTGTTTGTTGCTGGCTTTAGACCCTGTATATTAGCAAAGATGAATGTCGTTGGATTGGTGGTATGTTTTTTTTTCCTGGTACTAATATCTGTTGTTCTGGAGTGGATGCCATTGACTGTGGTTCCACTCCAGAAATTATTGCAGTTGGTGTACAATTTCTGTCATTTCCTGCAAGCTTTTTTTCCTTCCTGGCGCTAAAAAACCTCTCTCTCTCTGGAGTGGCTTTGGCTACCCAGGTTTTCCCATGGTCTGGATGTTCTGTGTCGTCTTGTACCCTTTAGGTGGTGTGCCTGGCAATATAGGTTATAGCACTGTCTTTCCTGAACTGATGAGTGACACATTTCAGGGTGGAAAAGCTTACAGGACGGGAGGTTGCATTTTCCTGTTGTCATATGGGCACGGCATTTTCTGGGGTGGTCAAAGTTGCATGTCCCATCTGTTTTCCCAGAAATTCCATGCCTGCAGATACTAAATGCATAATATTTGCATAGGCCTGGTTTGTGTTTGCTTTGTTTTTTTGTGACTGTGTTCCCTAATGTATTCCCTATTGGTGCGTGTTTTCCTGTCTCATTTCTATCTTCAGCACTAGTGCTAACATCCCTTTTGTTCCATCTCCAACACTAGCACCTTCAGGAGCACTGTCCACCAGGACAACACTAGCACCCTCAGGAGCACTGTCCACCAGGACAACACTATCACCTTCAGGAGCACTGTCCACCAGAACAACACTAGCACCCTCAGGAGCACTGTCTTCTAGGACAACACTAGCACCCTCAGGAGCACTGTCCTCCAGGACAACAATAGCACCCTCAGGAGCACTGTCCTCCAGGACAACACTAGCACCTCAGGAGCACTGTCCTCCAGGACAACACTAGCACCCTCAGGAGAATTATCCTCCAGGACAACACTAGCACCCTCGGGAGCACTGTTTTCTAGGACAACACTAGCTCCCTCAGGAGAACTATCCTCCAGGACAACACTAGCACCCTCGGGAGCACTGTTTTCTAGGACAACACTAGCTCCCTCAGGAGCACTGTCCTCCAGGACAACACTAGCACCCTCAGGAGAACTATCCTCCAAGACAACACTAGCTCCCTCGGGAGCACTGTTTTCTAGGACAACACTAGCACCCTCAGGAGAACTATGCTCCAGGATAACACTAGCACCCTCAGGAGAACTATCCTCCAGGACAACACTAGCACCCTCAGGAGCGCTGTCGTTCAAGACAGCCCCTTCCAAACCACCCATCTTATTTTCCCAGCTGTCATACCATGTTGACATATCTTTTAAGAAGGATCTTTTATTGGTGTTCTTGTCTTTTAATATAGATGGAATTCCCTCATACAGGTTTATCTCGTTTGGGCAGACCCAAAAACATCTCTCTGAGTTTATGTCAAGGGTGGTCACTGGTTGAAAATCCCTTCATATACCATGGGACCATTGACCACAGAGATTGCAAGCAAACCAGGCCTGTGTTCATCCCTTACCCTTTCTACAGACTACACAGATTTTCATGGTGATGGTCATCTGACAACACTTGACCACTCTCCTAGCTAGCTAGTCTATAATTTCTCGAAGTATTTAGTTGTTTTTAACAGTTCCTCTGATTGCCTTATTTTGTCTATCAGGGCTCCCCTCATACATGTCTGTAGTTGAAGTATTAGCAATAAAGATCGAGAATCAAAACCTGGTCATCTTGGTTATATACAAGCCTCCGGATGCAACGTCCCAACAATTCCAGGAACAGCTTCTGAAAATTGACCACTGTCTGGAAAACCTTCCAGCTCCTGCCCCCAACATCTTGCTCCTGGGGGATTTCAACCTCAGGCACCAAAAATGGAGGAACATTGCAAACAATGTGGTAGCAGAGATAACACCAGGAGGCAGCTGAGATGAAAACTCGAACACACATGAACTTTTAAATCTCTGCACCAAATTCACCTTAAACCAGCAAATAGTGGAGCCCACAAGATTAGAGAATACGCTGGACCTCATCTTCACCAACAATGATGATCTGATACGAAATGTCATCATATCAAAAACAATATACTCAGATCACAACATAATAGAGGTCCAGACATGCATGCGGGGAGCCCCAGACCGACAAAATATGATCAGCCGCGAGGGAGCCTTCTCCAAATTCAACTTCAATAACAAAAACATAAGGTGGGACCAAGTAAACCAAGTTCTAAATAATATAAACTGGGAAGATTGCCTAAGCATCACGGATCCTAACCTATGTCTAGAACAAATTAACTCTGTGGCACTTGAGGTTTGCTCAAGGCAAATTCCCTTAAGGAAAAGGAGAAGATGCAAACTAGAAAGAGAGAGGCGCTCTCTATACAGGCGAAGGCAAAGAATAACGGAGCGGCTACAAGAGGCCAATATATCTGAAATACGTAGGGAGACACTAGTCAGAGAAATAGCAAACATCGAATTAAAACTAAAGGAATCTTACAGGAATCAAGAAACGCGGGAAGAACTAAAAGCCATAAATGAAATTGAAAGAAACCCAAAGTATTTCTTTTCTTATGCCAAATCAAAGTCGAGAACAACATCCAGTATTGGGCCCCTACTTAAACGGGATGGGTCCTACACAGATGACAGCAAGGAAATGAGTGAGTTACTAAAGTGAAAGTATGACTCAGTTTTTAGCGAGCCGCTAACCAGACTGAAAGTCGAAGACCTAAATGAATTTTTATGAGAGTGCCACAGAACCTGGTAGACGCAAGCCTATCTGACATTACCCTGACGCCAAATGACTTCGAAAAGGCAATAAATGACATGCCCATGCACTCCGCTCCAGGCCCCGACTCATGGAACTCAGTGTTCATCAAGAACTGCAGGAAGCCCCTATCACGTGCTTCTAACATCCTATGGAGAGGGAGCATGGACACTGGGGTCGTCCCGCAGTTACTGAAAACAACAGACATAGCCCCACTCCACAAAGGCGGCAGTAAAGCAATGGCAAAGAACTACAGACCAAAAGCGCTAACGTCCCATATCATAAAAATCTTTGAAAGGGTTCTAAGAAGCAAGATCGCCACCCCTCTTGATACCCATCAATTGCACAACCCAGGGCAGCATGGGTTTAGAGCAGGTCGCTCCTGTCTGTCCCAACTACTGGATCACTATGACAAGGTCCTGGATGCTCTAGAAGACAAATAAAATGCAGATGTTATATACACAGACTTTGCAAAAGCCTTTGACAAGTGTGACCATGGTGTAATAGCACAAAAAATGCGTGATAAAGGAATAACAGGAAAAGTGGGTAGATGGATCTATAATTTCCTAACACATAGAACACAAAGAGTAGTAGTCAACAGAGTAAAGTCTGAGGTAGCTACTGTGAAAAGCTCTGTTCCACAAGGCACAGTACTCGCTCCCATCCTGTTCCTCATCCTCATATCAGACATTGACAGGGATATAAGCCACAGTGCCGTGTCTTCCTTTGCAGATGACACCCGAATCTGTATAACAGTGTCCACCGTTGAAGAAACTGCAAGACTCCAAGCAGACATAAACCAAATCTTTAAATGGGCTGCAGAAAACAATATGAAGTTCAATGATGAGAAATTTCAATTACTCAGATATGGAAAACGTGAGGAAATAAAATCTCATCGGAGTACAAAACAAATTCCAACCACACAATAGAGCGAAAAACTAATGTCAAAGACCTGGGAGTGATCATGTCAGAGGATCTCACCTTCAAGGACTATGACACTGTAGCAATCGCATCTGCTAGAAAAATGACAGGATGGATAATAAGAACCTTCAAAACCAGGGATGCCAAGCCCATGTTGACACTTTACAGATCGCTTGTTCTATCTAGGCTGGAATATTGCTGCACACTAACTGCATCTTTCAAGGCAGGTGAAATTGCTGACCTAGAAAATGTGCAGAGAACCTTCACCGCACGCATAACTTCGATAAACCACCTCAATTACTGGGAACGCTTGAAGTTCCTAAACCTGTACTCCCTAGAACGCAGGCGGGAGAGATACATTATTATATACACATGGAAAATTCTCGAGGGATTAGTACCAAACTTTCACACGAGAGTCACTCCCTACGAAAGCAAAAGACTCGGCAGGCGATGTAACATCCCCCCAATGAAGAGCAGGGGTGCCACTAGCACGTTGAGGGACAACACAATAAGTGCCAGGGGCCCAAGACTGTTCAACTGCCTCCCAGCATACATCAGGGGGATTACCAACAAACCCCTGGCTGTCTTCAAGCAGGCACTGGACAGGCACCTAAAGTCGGTACCTGACCAGCCAGGCTGTGGTTCGTACGTTGGACTGCGTGCGGCCAGCAGTAACAGCCTGGTTGATCAGGCTCTGATCCAACATGAGGCCTGGTCACAGACTGGGCCGCAGGGGCGTTGACCCCTGGAACTCTCTCAAGGTAAACTCCAGGTATAGTAGGAACATTTCTAACTGGGGTCCAAAAGTGATGATAGCAGACGTACAACTTGCCACCGAACAGCAGGAGACAATAATACATGAGAGTAACAGAATGATGGTGACCACACTAGCCAAAGTGGCAGAGCAAAGTTACTCATCAAGGGATATTTCAACCACAAGGAGATAGACTGCGAAAATCTGGAGCCACATGGGGTACCAGAGACATGGAAAGCCAAGATGCTGGAGGTGGTGCTGGAAAGCTTCATGAACCAACATGTTAGGGACACAACCAGAGAAAGAGGAGATGATGAACCAGCAAAGCTGGAAATTGTATTCACCTTCAACAGTTCAGACATAGGAGATATCACACAAGAAATGGCCCTTGGTGCTAGCAATCACGTGGTCCTGAATTTCGAATACATGGATCAGGGATCAGGGATCAGGGATCAGGGATCAGGGATCAGGGAATGCCTGACAGGAAGGAAACAACGTGTGCTCGTATGTGACGAGGTGTGAGTGGGTGCATGTGTCAAACGGGGTTCAACAAGGGTCAGTCCTAGTCCGGTGCTGTTTCTGGTATATGTGAATGACATGACAGGAGGATAGATTCAGAGATGTCAATATTTGCAGGTGACGTGAAGCTGATGAGGAGAATACAAGTGGACGAGGATCAGGTGATCATACAAGGGGATCTGCACACGCTTCAAGCCTCCTTAATGCTTTAACCCCAGCAAGAAGTCACGAAGTTTGGGGAAGTACAAAGAAGTCCGCAGACGGAGTACAGCCTAAGTCAAAGGCCGAAAAACTCAATGAAACAGATCCTGGGGTGAGCATCATACCGAGCACATCTGAGGCGCACATCAACCAAATACCTGCTGCAGCATATGGGCGCCTGGCAAACCTAAGAATAGCGTTTCAACATCTAAGTAAAGAGTCATACAAGACACTGTACACCGTGTACGTCAGGCCCACATTGGAGTATGCAGCACCAGTATGGAACCCACACCTGGTAAAACACATCAAGAAATTAGAGAAAGTGCAAAGGTTTGAAACAAGACTCGTCCCCGAAATGAGGGGTCTGTCCTAGGAGCAGAAGTAAAGGGACATCAACCCGACGAGGGTTGAGGGTAATGGGGACATGGTGACATAAAATATTGCGAGGAAATGACAAGGTGGATATGGACACAATGTTCCAGAGATGGGACATAACAAAAAGGGGACACAGCAACAAGGGGACACAGTAGCAAGGGGACACAGCAACAAGGGGACACAGTAGCAAGGGGACACAGCAACAAGGGGACACAGTAGCAAGGGGACACAGCAACAAGGGGACACAACAAGAGGACACAGCAACAAGGGGACACGACAAGAGGACACAGTAACAAGGGGACAAAGCAACAAGAAGACACAGTAACAAGGGAACACAACAACAAGAGGACACAGTAACAAGGGGACACAACAAAAGGACACAGTAACAAGGGAACACAACAACAAGATGACACAGTTACAAGGGGACACAACAAAAAGACACAGTAACAAGGGGACACAACAACAAGAGGACACAGCAACAAGGGGACACAACAACAAGAGGACACAGTAACAATGGGACACAACAACAAAAGGACACAGTAACAAGGGGACACAACAACAAGAGGACACAACAACAAGGGGACACAACAACAAGAGGACACAGCAACAACGGGACACAACAAGAGGACACAGTAACAAGGGGACACAACAAGAGGACACAGTAACAAGGGGACACAACAAGAGGACACAGTAACAAGGGAACACAACAAGAGGACACAGTAAAAAGGAGACAAAACAAAAGGACACAGTAACAAGGGGACACAACAACAAGAGTTCACAGTAACAAGGGGACAAAACAACAAGAGGACACAGTAACAAGGGGACACAACAACAAAAGGACACAGTAACAAGGGGACACAACAACAAGAGGACACAGTAACAAGGGGACACAACAACAAAAGGACACAGTAACAAGGGGACACAACAACAAGAGGACACAGTAACAAGGGGACACAGCAACAAGAGGACACAGTAACAAGGGGACACAACAACAAGAGGACACAGTAACAAGGGGACACAACAACAAAAGGACACAGTAACAAGGAGACACAACAACAAGAGGACACAGTAACAAGGGGACACAACAACATGAGGACACAGTAACAAGGGGACACAGCAACAAGAGGACACAGTAACAAGGGGACACAGAAACAAGAGGACACTAAAAAAAGGACACAGCAACAAGGGGACACAACAACAAGAGGACACTAACAAGAGGACACAGCAACAAGGGGACACAACAAAAAGAGGACACAGTAACAAGGGGACACAGCAACCAGAGGACACAGTAACAAGGGGACACAACAAAAGAACACATTAACAAGGGGACACAACAACAAGAGGACACAGCAACAAGGGAACACAACAACAAGAGGACACAGTAACAAGGGAACACAACAACAAGAGGACACAACAAAAAGACACAGTAACAAGGCGACACAACAACAAGAGGACATAGTAACAAGGGGACACAACAAGAGGACACAGTAACAAGAAGACACAGCAACAAGAGGACACAGTAACAAGGGGACACAGCAAGAAGAGCACACAGTAACAAGGGGACACAACAAGAGGACAAAGTAACAAGGGGACACAACAACAAAAGGATACAGTAACAAGGGGACACAGCAACAAGAGGACACAGCAACAAGGGGACACAACAAGAGGACACAGCAACAAGGGGACACAACAACAAGAGGACACAGTAACAAGGGGACACAGCAACAAGGGAACACAACACAAGAGGACACAGTAACAAGAGGACACAGCAACAAGGGAACACAACAACAAGAGGACACAGCAACAAGGGGACACAACAACAAGATGACACAGTAACAAGGGGACACAGCAACAAGAGGACACAGTAACAAGGGGACACAGCAACAAGAGGACACAGCAACAAGGGGACACAATAACAAGAGGACACAGCAACAAGGGGACACAACAACAAGAGGACACTAACAAGAGGACACAGCAACAAGGGGACACAACAAAAAGAGGACACAGTAACAAGGGGACACAGCAACAAGAGGACACAGTAACAAGGGGACACAACAACAAGAGGACACAGTAACAAGGGGACACAGCAACAAGAGGACACAGTAACATGGGGACACAGCAACAAGAGGACACAGCAACAAGGGGACACAGCAACAAGGTGAAACAACAATAGGGGGACACAGCAACAACGGGACACAAGAACAAGAGGACAGAACAAGGGGACACAGCAACAAGAGGACACAGCAACAAAGGGACACAACAAGAGGACACAGTATAAAGGGGACACAGCAACAAGAGGACACAGCAACAAGGGGACACATCAACAAGAGGACACAGCAACAAGGGAACACAACAACAAGAGGACAAAGCAACAAGGGGACACAACAAGAGTACACAGCAAAAAGGGGACACAGCAACAAGAGGACACAACAAGAAGGGGACACAGCAACAAGGGGGACACAACAACAAGGGGACACAGCAAAAAGGGGACAAAACGTCAAGAGGACAAAACAAGGGGACACAGCAATAAGGGGACACAACAGAGAGAGGACACAGCAACAAGGGGACACAACAACAAGGGGACACAGCAACAAGGGGACACAGCAATAAGGGGACACAACAAGAAGGGGACACAGCAATAGTCACAGAGTTGTCAGGAAGTGGAACAATCTGGAGTGATGTAGTAGAGACAGGATCCATACATAGCTTTAAGAAGAGGTACGATGAAGCTCATGGAGCAGGGAGAGAGTGGCCCTAGTAGTCACTAATGAAGAGGCGGGAATAGGAGCTATGACTCGACTCCTGCAACCACAATTAGGTGAGAACACACATATTTTATGCAGGAATTATAAATTTAACAATAAAATTATAAACACATTAACTCAAATAATTGTATCACCCAGGACCAGACGTTCACCCAGGATCAGACGTTCACCCAGGACCAGACGTTCACCCAGGACCAGACGTT
>WNWK01058382.1:0-10473 GCA_009830355.1 Cherax destructor | reverse complement strand
ATAATGGAGCGTCAGGTTCACTGGATCAGCTGTGACCTAGATGAACTTGCACAACATCTGATATAGCTTAATACTGCCGGGGATTTTTTGTATAGTTATAGTGAGGCCGAAATTTTATAAAATTACTCATTAATAATAAAGTTAACACTCATAATGACTTGACTAACTTACTGAATGACTTGACTGACTTACTGAATGACTTAACTGACTTACTGAATGACTTGACTGACTTACTGAACTTGTTTGGCTTTTTGGGGACTCCCAGGAACGTAACCCTATTTTTCCCATAAGTTCTTTTTATTATCTAATTTATCTAATACGACGTTTTCAGGAACGTAACTACTAGGGGACTTAATAAGCTAATAATGGAGCGTCAGGTTCACTGGATCAGCTGTGACCTAGATGAACTTGTGACAACATCTGATATATTAATACTGCCGGGGATTTTGTATAGTTATAGTGAGGCCGAAATTTTATAAAATTACTCATTAATAATAAAGTTAACACTATAATGTTTGTAATATTTCAAAACACAGACACTAGGAAGCACAATTTCCACATAAAATGTAATAATTTTCCTAATACTGATACCACATTATGTGTCACATGAAACAATATGCTAACAGATCGGAAGATGTAGTCATTGAGCAACGAGATTGCCTCTGTATCCTGGCAGTGTAATGGCATCAAGCACCTCCTGGTGTCTGACGGGAAAAGGAACTGACTTTTTTATAACTATCTTCCCGTCTATAGACGTGGTTGGTCTCACACGAAATTTAAACAGATTGTGAACATAGCGTGATTTCTACGGGATGACTCAGACTTCACAGAGGTGTCTGAACAATCTGCCCGCAGCTCATCAATGGTCTGCCGGTGAACTGTCTACGATGCGGAGCCATCTGGGCGACCTTGCTTTCTCCACCTCCTAATCAACCTTCATAACTCATCAACTGGCCTTTCCGTGGCACTTGACCCCCAACCTACAATTATAGTAGCTTCATCATTTTTTGAAGAATATCTATAATTGTTCCTGACTTATATGTTGATGATCAATTTTAAGTTATATTCATATTTAACTTTGCTTAGTTTATTTATTTTTTATTCTTATTTTATCTTTAAAGTTAGATATATTTAATAAAGGTTTTAAAATATTTTTCCCCTAATTTATTTGACCACTTCATTTCTTTATTTTCTTAGTAACACTACCAACAAGTGCAACACTACCAACAAGTGCAACACTACCAACAAGTGCAACACTACCAACAAGTGCAACACTACCAACAAGTGCAACACTACCAACAAGTGCAGCACTACCAACAAGTGCAACACTATCAACAAGTGCAACACTACCAACAAGTGCAACACTACCAACAAGTACAACACTACCAACAAGTACAACACTATCAACAAGTGCAACACTACCAACAGTAATACGGCCAACAAGTGCAGCACTACCAACAGTAATACTACCAACAAGTGCAACACTACCAACAGTAATACGGTCAACAAGTGCAGCACTACCAACAATAATACTACCAACTTGTGCAGCACTACCAACAGTAATACAACCAACAAGTGCAACACTATCAACAAGTACAACACTACCAACAAGTACAACACTATCAACAAGTGCAACACTACCAACAGTAATACTACCAACAAGTGCAACACTACCAACAGTAATACTACCAACAAGTGCAACACTACCAACAGTAATACGGCCAACAAGTAAAACACTACCAACAGTAATACTACCAACAAGTGCAACACTACCAACAATAATACTACCAACAAGTGCAACACTACCAACAGTAATACTACCAACAAGTGCAACACTACCAACAGTAATACTACCAACAAGTGCAACACTACCAACAGTAATACTACAACAAGTGCAACACTACCAACAGTAATATACAACAAGTGCAGACTACCAAATAATACTACCAACAAGTGCAGACTACCAACAGTAATACTACCAACAAGTGCAACACTACCAACATAATACTACAACAAGTGCAACACTACCAACAGTAATACTGCCAACATGTGCTGCAAAGTAAACTACCAACAAGTGCAACACTACCAACAAGTGCAACACTACCAACAGTAATACTACCAACAAGTGCAACACTACCAACAGTAATACTACCAACAAGTGCAACACTACCAACAAGTGCAACACTACCAACAGTAATACTGCCAGCAAGTGCAACACTACCAACAAGTGCAACACTAACAACAGTAATATTACCAACAAGTGCAACACTACCAACAGTAATACTATCAACAAGTGCAGCACTACCAACAGTAATACTATCAACAAGTGCTGTTCTACCAACAGTAATACTACCAACAAGTGCAACACTACCAACAAGTGCAACACTAAAAACAGTAATACTACCAACAAGTGCAGCACTACCAACAGTAATACTACCAACAAGTGCAGCACTACCAACAGTAATACTACCAAAAAGTGCAGCACTACCAACAGTAATACTACCAACAAGTGCAAAACTACCAACAAGTGCAACACTACCAACAGTAATACTACCAACAAGTGCAGCACTACCAACAGTAATAATACCAACAAGTGCAACACTACCAACAGTAATACTACCAACAAGTGCAGCACTTCCAATAAGTGCAACACTACCAACAAGTGCAACACTAACAATAAGAGCAACACTACCAACAGTAATACTACCAACAAGTGCAACACTACCAACAGTAATACTACCAACAAGTGCAACACTACCAACAAGTGCAACACTAACAATAAGTGCAACACTACCAACAGTAATACTACCAACAAGTGCAACACTAACATCAGTAACACTACCAACAAGAATAACACTACCTACAAATGTAACACTACCAACAGTAACACTACAAACAAGTGCAACACTAACAACAAGTGCAACTCTAACAACAAGTGCAAAACTACCAACAGTAACACTACCAACAAGTGTAACACTACCAACAAGTGTAATACTCCCCACAGTAACACTGCCAACAGTATCACTACCAGCACAACACTTAGGCCAGTAGCCCCAACACCAATAAAAATGACACCAGCACCAGTTCAACCAATAACAACAGTAATACTACCAACAGTAACACTACCAACAGTAACACTACCAACAAACACTACCAACAGTAACACTACCAACAAGTATAACACTCTCAACAAGTGTAACACAATCAACAGTAACACTATCAATAGTAACACTACCAACAGTAACACTACCTACAAGTGTAACACTACCAACAGTAGCACTACGAACACAACACTGAGGCCATTAGCCCCAACACCAATAAGAGTAACACCAGCACTAATTTAACCACTAATAACAGTAACACCACCAGGAACACCACCACCAGTACCACCTGTTACATAGACCTATGTCAGAAAAATAGAAGAAACATGTTTTATCCCTGTCAAGGCAGAGTGGCCGGGACAGGAGCAAATGAGGTGTGGGAGAGTTAGTATGAGTGTGTGGTGTTTTTTTTAGTAGGTTATAAGTTGTATATAATTTACTCTAATATATAGAAATATTTTTATATAAGTGAGTTTATGTCCTTCCTTCCTAAATTAATATTGTTTAACATATAATTGTATGCTGGCCCTAGAGTTGCTGTGTTTTTCAATGTAATTTAAATGTCCCTAGACAGGAGATTGAGCAGCTATTTTCCTAAGTTACGATGTGGAAGTCGTAAAATGGGGGCCTGTCCGGGAGAATTATCAAAGTTAGAATGGTAATTCGCATTTGAAACCTGGAGAGTTTTTACAGGAAGGATATATTAACAATAACATTTTTTCAGGTGTATTACAATTATTTTTCTGTCTGATTTTTGTGTGGGCACATTTATTAATTTACGGGAGTTATTTCCTAATAATAATTCTCTGTGCATATATTAATCATTTAATGTACCTATGTGCTTTGCTGTTGATTTATTTTATATAAGTGATTTCTACTGTAATAGGCAAGTGTTTTGTGCTATTAACCCATAAACGGTCCACACGCATATATACTTTAGTACCGCTACTGCCCCAAACGTATATTTACGTTTTATTTTTCATTCCTTCAAAATTGGCACGATAGGCCTGAGTCGCGTAGACATGAGAGAATGGGTCTGTGCACTCAGTGTGCGCCGGGTTAAAAAAATCCTGGCTGCCTGGGTACCACATGGTAGGACCAGTTACAATCAACTCCATCCTGGGTCAACATCATGGCACATCCTCGTGATTCACTCACGCCTCGTCGTATTAACACTCTACTATTCGAGGAAAGTGATATATATGACATTAGTGGATTTGACACCGATGTGAAAATATCGACGATAACCCAGATGACCCTCAGCCCATCACCTCTGGGGTGGCCACTGTGGCCACACCAGACCCTGGGCCAAGCACCTCTGAGGTAGCCAGTGTGGCCACACCAGTCCCTAGGCCAGGCACTTCTGGGGTGGCCAGTGTGGCCACACAAGACCTTGGGCCAAGCAGCTCTGGAGTGGCGAGTGTTACTCATAGGCAACTACGCAAGAGGAAACTATCATTTTCCCTGTGTTTTAGTGATAGTGAAAGTGATGTAAGTGATGATGAGATTGATTTTATGCCATTGGATGATTCGTCTAGTGATAATGTTCATTATTCACCTGTGAAGCGTACTTTTAGGCGTCGTCTCCTACGTTCAGGCAGTGTGCCATATGCAGTCAACAAGGATCGTGGCAGCTCACGATCCAAGACCCCGGCTACTGATAGTGATAGTGATCATGAAGGTGAATATGCAGGGCTGGAGGAAGAAGTGGTGGGTGGCACGATGCCTGGACCACATGGCACGGTGGGTGGACAGACAAAGGACCTCCAGGCACCCCCTCAGCCATGTGCTGCCTCCACTCCTGTCCCCCCACCTGCTCCCCCACGCCCATGCCACAGGTCCACCCTGCACCATGTGACCAAGAGTGGAACTGGACACAAAGTGTATTCGTGCCACAGCCTTTTGATTTTGATGTGAGTGGAAGTGGCATCCTGCCAGAATGTCCCATAACGAATGAGTCTACAGAGTTAGACTTTTTCCAGTTGTACTTTGACGAGCCTATAATTAAGTTGATAGTGACTCAGACAAACAATTATTACCGCTATATCATGGACAACACAGCAGAGGTTGGGGAATCATCACGGCTGTGTAGGTGGAAAGACACAACAGTGGCTGAAATGTATTTATTCCTTGTCACTGTCATGCTTATGCCACATACCTATAAGAACAGCATATGTAACTACTGGTCCACAGACAACTTTATCAGTACTCCTGTCTTCCGTGACCTCCTTCCCTGAAACAGATTCATTCTGTTGCTACGAATATTTCACTTCTCAGACAGGAATATGCTCAACAGAAATGACCTATTCACAATCCGGGAAGTGATTATCTATGTGAAGCAGAAATTCAGTGAATACTTTTATCCTTTCAAGAACATTGTTGTTGACGAGTCCTTGATTCTCTTCAAGTGACGCCTGTCATTCAAGCAATATATACCGAGCAAACGTCATCGCTTTGTTATAAAACTTTTTGTTTTGTGCGACTGTGAGACAGGTCTTGTGTTAGATATCATTGTATACACTGGGAAAAACACACTTGACGATACCAGGCGCATATTGGGCATTTCTGGTGAGGTTGTTCGCAAGATGATGGAACTATACCTTGGCAAGGGCCATACATTGTACACAGACAACTGGTACACAAGCCCTATGCTCGCTGATTTCTTACGTGTGAACAATACTGATATATGTGGAACAGTGAGAAAGAATAGAAAACATATGCCAAGGTTCAGTGGAAGTGTTGACAGTGCAGTGCAAGTGTTTCATGCCAATGACATCATGGCACTCACGTGGCATGACAAACGGGATGTGACATTGCTGTCAACCATCCACAGAAATGAGATGGTACAAACAGACAAAGTGAACCGGAACACCAATGAACGTATTGTCAAGCCAGTTGTTGTCGTCGACTATACGAACAATATGCGACTAGTTGACGAGTGTGACATGATGATAGGTTTCGTTGACTGTGTGCATAGGAGTCGCAAGTGATATATAAAACTGTTTTTCCACCTTGTAGACATTACAGTGCTCAATGCATTCAATATGTATGAAATAAAGACTGGAAAACGACAACGTTTTGCAGAATTCTCCATCAATGTTGCAAAACAGATAGAAAGAAAGTATGGTACCACACCTGTACCTGCCCCTCAACAGCAACTTGTCCCCCAACCACAACCACAACCACAGCCAGTGGGGGAAGTGCCAGACCGAATCATCCCTAACTGTCACTACCTGGTACCAATATCACCTACCCCAAAGAAGAAGCATTCCCAGAAAAAGTGTGTTGTGTGTGCTACCACCACAAAACGACCCCAACAGAGGAGGGATACACGATTCATATGTCACCAGTGTGGGGTGGCACTCTGTATGAATCCATGCTTCATGGAGTATCATACAATTGTGGACTTCTAGAAACATAAGTGAGACATGAAAATACTTGTATATAGTTGAAGATAATAGAATGTAATTCAGCCAGGTGTGCAAAATCACCTATCAGTGTGTACATGTGTGTTTGTGATAGTATGATAATAATTTTGTATATAATATTGGTGTATAAACAACAATTGTCATTGAAATCAAAAGATTTACAATAAAATATAAGTATCATATCATAAAAACAAACAAAAGTAAAAAAAAAAAAATGGAAAAAAAATGGTAAATATATACAATTTATGCCGTCAGATGATCGTCAAGTGCCATCTTCGCGGCGTCATATCTCGGTAAGTACTGACCCTAAATTTTTTATTTTTATGCTATAACACTTACAAAAATGTCCTCCTTATTTCTATAAAAGAAAACGATTTTTTTTTTTCAAAATATTCGGGGCACTGGCGTAGTAAACGTATATACTATACGTTTGGACCGTTTACGGGTTAATTTCTAAAATGTCTGTAAGCAGTAGAGATTCTAGTGCTGACAGGGATCTGGGAGGAGATCCTGGATCAAACCCCGCAGTTAATACTGAAAGTATTGAAGTAGAGATATTACGACTAAAATTAGCTCTAATTAGGGAAGAAAACGCTCTGAGATGGATTGAATGTACTAAAATCCAGGAAGAGAAAGACTTGGAAATTTTTAGGGCTAAAGAGAGAGAGAAAGAACGACAGTTTGCTGCTTCACAAGTAACAGGCAACAAGGTAGACATATTTAATTTGGAACACGCTATAAAGTTTGTCCCAAATGTTTTTGAGAATGATCCTGATAACTTTTTCACATTGATAAAACAGCAAAATCCCAGAAGTGACCAGACAGTAACTGGGCACATTAGCAAGAACCCAGTTAATTGGTAAAGGGTTACAAGCTGTTAGTTCTCTAGAGGAACATGAATTTTCAGATTATGAGAAAATGAAGGATGTTGTGTTATTGGCTTATCAGATATTGCCAGAGATATAGGCAGAAATTTCAAGGGTTAACGTTTCAGGCAGGACAATCCTTGGTGGTGTATGGAAAGGAGAAGATGTCGCTGCTGACGAAATGGTGCCGTTCCAAAGATGTTGTAGGTGATTATGAAGGTGTTTTGACTTTAATTTTGCTAGAGGATCTTTTGAATAGTGTACCTCCTGTCCTTAAGGCATATCTTGAGGAAAAAGATTTTGATGATTTTAAATATGCTTTAGAGTTGAGTGAAAGGATTTTAGCCAACCAAAAAGTTGGAAGCAGTTATCACCCAGATAATGGTAATAATAATTTTTCTCCACCAACAAGGAGGAGTAAGAAATTTCACATGTTTAAGCCAAATTTTTTCCAGCCTCATAATCCAATGAGTTTTCATCCTACTAACCACCAGAATCCTGGTTGCCAGGGATTAAAGTCTACTTCTCAGTTACCTGCTCAAGGAAGTTGTAAGTCAGATTTAGTTTCAGGAAATCAGGGAACAGGTAGGAAAAGCCCAGTTCCCCAAGGACAAGGAATTCAGTCTACCTCAGGTGGGAATGGTACCTTCAAATTTTATCATTGTACTTACTGTAATAAGAAGGGTCACTTACAGCAGTATTGCAGAGAGATGCTTAATTACCAGACTTCTGCACAGAATTCTCAAGTAAGTACCCCAGTTACACATGCAATAGCTTGTATTGCAGTTTTACCACAGAGTACACCAGGAAGTTCAGCTGTTTTAGACCCTCGGATGAAGGTCTTTTCAAGCAAGTCTACAGTGGCCTTGCACCAAAATGAAGGTAGGGTAGGTGTTATGTCTTTAAGGGATGGATGTAGCATATTCTCTCTTTGGCGCAAGGATGTGGTGTGGGCGGTGATGCCTCACCTGTGTGATGTTGGTGTATGGACTGTTGGACCAAAGGTAGTGGTACAGTGTTGGCGGTGATGCCTCACCACTTGTGGGTCATATATAGTGATCCTGAGTGTTTGTGTGTTTTCTCCAGGACCCACCTGTTTTATTTTTGAATCACCAAGAGGAGTGACTCCAGGGTTCCTTGGAATGACGGCGTAGGTGAAGGCCTGGCAGGCCCACCTTTTGAGGGGTCAATGGTTCTGACTCCAGTGTGTTTTCAAGGTCACAGTCCCACTGACTAATTTTATATGTGACTTACTACCCTGTTTTGAAGTCTGGTAATTTTCTCTCCCGTGTTCTCCAATTTCTCCCAGTGGTGTGTTTTGCATAGCCAGTTTTGCTTATTGTATATTGCTGTGAGACGCAGAGTTGATATTGTATTTTCTATTTGTAATCGTATGTACACTAATTTTTTGCACTCTTTCTATAGCCTGTTTATATATTTTTCTAAAGTGCATGTTTTTTTTTGGCAAGCAGAATGTGTGCTATTGAGCACTTGTGTTGTGTGCTACTGAGCACTTATGTTGTGTGCTACTGAGCACTTATGTTGTGTGCTACTGAGCACTTATGTTGTGTGCTACTGAGCACTTATGTTGTGTACTACTGAGCACTTATGTTGTGTGCTACTGAGCACTTATGTTGTGTGCTACTGAGCACTTATGTTGTGTGCTACTGAGCACTTATGTTGTGTGCTACTGAGCACTTATGTTGTGTGCTACTGAGCACTTATGTTGTGTGCTACTGAGCACTTATGTAGTGTGCTACTGAGCACTTATGTTTAGAAAGACAAACTTTCTCAGTTTACCATAAGTATCCTTGTATATATTTATTGTGTAAACTTTTTATATAATATATACAGAGGTATCCCAGTCAGCTCTTTAATTTTATGTCATGTATTGAAAATGCATCAACGTAGGTGTTTGGCCAACACAGTGTTGTAATGGTGCATGTTCCTGTTTATGTTTCAGAGTACAGCTATAAAGCATCACGGCTCATTTGGCATAAAACCTGATCACTTTTACGTCAAACGAGTTTAACACAACTGCGGATTAGCAGTGCTCATTGTAGAGATAAACTTTGTTATAAATGTTTATATTGTGTTTTTTGTATGTACAAGTCAATTGCATTAAGGCAGTGCTTGATGCAGTTTTCTTATTTTTTTGGGAGATTTTTATTTCCCCTGACCCAGGGTTCCTTTCCTTTTTCTTGACTAGCTGCACCCAAGTGGGTTCAAGGTAGCTCAGTGAGACCTTTGGTCTGGGGGAGGCAATGTTACCAAGTAAAATATTTAAAAATTAAAACGCTCCATACATAATGTCATTTTCCGAGTTTGTACTGGAACGAGACGCGTTTTATCCCTGTCAAGGCAGAGTGGCTGGGACGGGAGCAGATGAGGTGTGGGAGAGTTAGTACGAGACGGGGTGGTGACGGGTGGTGACGGGGTGAAGTCATCATGTTTGGGTAGTAGTGTGAGTAGGTAATTTTGGTAAGTTTTTTTTAGTATATACCATTGGTGTTTTTGGCTGGTGGTAACTAGTCTACCAGGCAGAAGTGAAGAGGGGGGATGGTTATGTCATGGAGCCTCTCTGTTGTTATAATTTTATTTTACTCAATAGTAGCAGTGTGCTGGTGAGTTAATGTAAACTGGAGTGTGATGGTTTTTTGAAGTAGGTTATAAGTTGTATATAATTTACTTTAATATATAGACATATTTTTATATAAGTGAGTTTTTGTCTACACTTCTCAATCGTTCAATGACAAAATGCCTGCCACTGAACTTCTCCACCGACTCCAAGACGGGACTGCCATGTTCGTCTGTACTTGTTATATCATCAGCCTCGCTAACTATAAAAGTGACCAACCATTTGAAGTATATCGATTCACAACAAAGAAATACAACGCATTGCAAAACGGAAAACTGATCAAGTAAACTCCTGACCAACACATCACTGAAGTTTGTTCCTATGACTGCCTTCTTGACCTTCCCTGCCTACCTTGACCTTCCCTGCCTACCTTGACCTTCCCTGCCTACCTTGACCTTCCCTGCCTACCTTGACCTTCCCTGCCTGCCGCCACCCACATC
>WNWK01058381.1:0-10473 GCA_009830355.1 Cherax destructor | reverse complement strand
AAATTGACTGGCCCCAAGGAGGTTTGGGGAATGTCCTCAAAAACAAGGCATTGATAACTCAGAGACCCCCCCCCAAACAAGTCACCCTCCAGGGGCCCTGGGAACATTTTCCTGCCCTTCTTCCTGCGGTTGTGGAAAGAAAACGGCCTCCTCTGGGGCATCAACCGCCCCCCAACTCTGAGGGCCACCCTCAGTTTTTAAGGCCCTCGGCCACATCCAATTTGTACACTTGTTTTGGTCATTTCTCTCATCCTCGAAAAGGATAAGTCCCATCATTTTGACGTCCAGGTTGCGCCCCTGATTGATCACACGTAGCCCCTAATTTTCCCGGGGCCCCGAGACCCGGGCACGCCCCACCGCCCAGCAAAAACCGAAACGAATTTTTGGGAGTACGAAACTTTGCATCTGGAAGGGGTTGAGGGGATAGGCCCCCCAAAGTCTTTTTTGAGGATATGACCCTTTGCCAGCATGCCAGCATAATTTCCCTTGCTGCCACCACCAACTTTTTGGTTACAGGGGAATCCCATACGGGCCGAATTTTTGCCGAACATAAAACAGCAGCCCCCAAAGGGGAGGTTCTTCACGTAATCCAAGAGAAGTGCGGCACGTCATGCATACGCACCTCCAATCCCGAGTTGACAAACAATAGGCTTGTCCTGAAACTTGTCCACCATTTTCCTTTTCCGCCAGTGGAGTTGAACTTGACGAAAAATCTGGCTGATCCGTTCAAAGATATCCCTTAAATGGCCTAAAACGATATTCCGAATGTGTCACCAGAACCAATGGCAAGTTTTGATTTTCAGCATTATCAGGATACACACCCCCCCTTTTTTAATCAAACCACCAGAAAACACGCGCCGGTAGGTTCCGCCATGATGGTGAAAAAAAATTTCCCCCAACCTCCCCCAAAGGGGACAACTGAGTTTCACCTCCCCCCACCAAGGCTGGGGGCAACTATCCTGAGGTTAGGGGACGATTTGGAAGGAAAATTGGTGGGGGATGCCAATATTGCGATAATAGAGGTTGTGGCAGTTGTAGGGGAAAGATTGAAAGATGTACATAGAAAACACATGGTAAACAGTTGAAAAATCGTACATACATGCAACAAAAAAAGTTGAAATACATACAAACATGCATAGGGGAAAGCATTAAAAAAAAGTTCACACAAAACAACACATGAGATGGCAAAATACACACAAAATACATGGGAAAGGGATATATGTCTATCTTTAAAAATTTCCCAACACCTGAAAAATTTAAATCCAAATTTAAAGACCTAAGAAAGCAAAAATTTTTGTGTATTTTGGGTGTAAATTTTGACAAACCACATAGCAATATGAAAGTACCCCCAAGGGAAAATTTCCCGGGACGCTGGGGGGCCCTTGACTGGGGAATTTGACCATGCCCAGTTCCCTAAACCAACCCTTTAAATACCACCCCCCAAAAACAGGTGCGGGAATAATCCCTGGGTTTAGCACCCCCTAATTTTTATAAAATATGTATTGAAAACATTTTTTAAACCAAAAATTTAAATTTAAATTTAAAAAACCTCTTACCTTACACAATTAAAAAAATTTTTGGGAAAAAACAAAATGTAAAGGTGGTGGGCAAAAGTGAAATAATCAAATGCCTTAAAGGAAGAAACCGGAATTTTTCTTTGGGACTTTTTTCATAAACCCCTTTCCCCCAGGCTGGGGGTTTTTTTTATCAGCCTTTTCCAGGCTGGGTTTTTTTTATCAGCCTTTTCCCAGGCTGTGGGTCTCAAAATTGACAACAGGAAATATCTTTTTTAAAAAATAATGAAAGAAGAGAGGGGAAAAAAGAAAACATAAAGGCTAAGAATTTTTTTAGAAGTATGACTAAGAACAAGAGGAAGTATAAAATTAAAAAGTAAATCAAAAAAAAATAAATAATATATGGTAGAAAATCTGAGTCGATAAAAGAGATGGTAGGGGATGAGCTATAAAAATCCTTGGGAACTCACAACCCCATGGGGGAAGTGGTTCTCAGGGGGTCCTCTGGGAAGAGGGGGGTCTTAGGCGCCCTCGGGGAAGAGGCGCAGCCCAGATCCCCTGGGAACATTTGTTCGAGGTGTTTCTGGAAAAAGGGGTCGTCAAATTCGGGTAAGGGGTGGTCCCCAGATTCTTTGAAGAGAAGGTCGCTAGCGTTCACGGGGATGACTTTGGGAAGCACCCCCGCGAAATTTTAGGGGGCCTCCCCAGTGAAAAGTGGTCGCCAGGGGCCCTAACATTTGGGCAATAACCCTCGGGGCGACGTGGGAAAATGTTCAAATGATCCCCCTAAAGTTTGTTTATGTGTGTGTGTGTGTGTTTTTATGTGTGTGTTTTTTATGTGGAATTAAAATTCCCTTTTTTGTCCTAGGCACATGTCGATTAAAATTAGGCCGTTTATATGTGTGTGTTTTAAGGAAACATTTTAAAATGTTTGGCCCCCACGGGAATTAAACCCGGGGCCCTCCGTGCTTGAAGCAAGAGTCCCGCCACCATGCCATCGGGGCGTGTGAGTGTGAGTGTGTGTGTGTGGTGTGTTTTGTGGGGAAAGGGGTCCTCTGGGAGCAAAGAAGGGTATCTGGGAAGAGGTGGTTTTGGGGGGGTCTTGGGGAAAAGGTGGGCGCAGGGCCCTGAAAAAAGGGGGTCATAGTCCTCTTGTTGAGGGGCAATCCTCTGTGGGGGGTCCCCCTCCCTGGGGGGGAGGTTCCTAACACTTTGGAAAGGGGTCGCCAATGCCCCTTTTGGGAAAAAATTTTTAAATTAAAACCTTCCCAAAAAAGAAGCCACTCCCTAAGAGGGGGCGGGGGGCCTCCAAACCCTGCCCCAGGGGTGTTTAGGGAAAAATGCTGAACCCCCGCAAACATGTCGTCATCGCCGGTCCTCTGGGAAATTTTTGTAGAATCCCTGGGAACATGTTCGCTCCCGTCCTCTGGGAAGAGGTGGTCGTCAGATCCTCCAGAAACAGCCCCCAGCGTGTTCAGGGTTTTTCGCCCCGCATCCCCTGCAAAAAATGCCCTCAACTTTTCTGGGGAAAATTTGCCACCCCGCGTGTTCTGTAAACACGGGGTCGTATTTAAAACCCATGGGGGAAAAGGTGGTTCCCGTGTCCTCTGAAAGAGGGGTCATCAGCTCCTCTGATAATAGGTGGTGCTGGGGTCCCTTGGGAAGAGATGGTTTGCCGTTTTCTTTTGGGAACATTTGTCGTAGGTATTCCCCCGGGAAACATGTGGGCGCCAATTTCCCCTTGGGTCATGTGGGGTTTCCCCCCATCCTCGGGGGGAAAGGGGGTCATATGTGTCTTCTGGGAGCATGTCATCAGCGTCCTCTGATAAGAGGGGGCGTCAAATTTCCCCTAAAGGGGTTTCCAGTATCCCCAGGGGAAAATTTGGTCAGGGAAATCCCTTTGGGAAAATGGGGGGTCGCTGAGTCCTCTGGGGAAAATGGGGGTTACATGTCCTTTTAGGGAAAAAAAATGTTTTTGGGTCCTCTGGGAAGAGGTAGTTTTTTGGGGTCCCAAGGGAGGGGCCCCCGGTGTGGGTTGGTATCAGGGGTGAAGTTGGTCAGGTGTGGAGTTGGCCCAGGTGTGGGGGGGCCCAGGGGGGAGGGGGCCCCAGGTGTGGAGTGGGGCCCCAGGTGAGGAGGGCCTTAGGTGAGGGGTGGGGCCCAAGGTGAGGGGGGGCCCCAGGGGAGGGGGGGGCCCCCTGGGTTAAGATTTGGGGACTTTTTCCTTCAAGTTGGGGTTAATTTTGACTTTTTTTTCCCGTTATGAATTTATTATGAGTTGCAAACCTCCACCACCTGTAAAGGTTTTGGGCTCCTGGATCTGGAAAAATTTAAATTGATTTTATTTACCTTTTTAGGTCGATGTGCCAAGCAATTTTTTTTTTTTGGGAAAAAAATGCTTAATAGGTCTTGCATCAAAATAACCCAAGGAGATACATCCCCTTCAGGGGATGAACCACCGAAAAAAACTTCAGGGGCAATATGGATAACCCTTTTATTTTCGGCAGTAGAACCCACGTGAAGTGCTCTCCTTCCTTTTTTTTTCCCAAATCCCAAGTCAAGATGTTTACCCCATAAAACATTTCTTGATTTCATTAACAAAATATTATTTTCCCTTTTACACGTTGTTAAAATCCCCCAAAAAGTGGGTCTCCTCCAGATCCCTGGCGACCTTTTCAAAATATTTAAAAATGTGGGCAGAGCAAGTTGTGTTTCGATTTGAAAAAAATTTTACAAGATGTCCCCCCCTCTGTAAGATAATGATCATAGTGGGGAAATTTTGCCATACAAAATAAGGGGGTGCCACCAGGGCCCTTTTAAATCAGCTAAATTTTAGTTTTAACTTCGATGTCTTAGAAACATCCCAAAAAACTTACCCACTTTAGGAGGTTTGATTATTATAATCAGCCTTTAGTCGGTTTCCCCCTACTCCGCTTTTCCCAACCTTTAACATTTCTCAAAAATCCAAATTTTATATAACTGGGTCATACGGAAAATGGAAGATAAATGTTGAGCCATTTTTTTTTGTGTTTCTTACTTACAAAAAAGTTTTAATATATTTGCCGTCTGGATGCTGGGAAGTTCCTTTTTTATCACAGTCATTTTGATAGAAGTGTAGGATGTTAGGTGTGGGATAAAAGTGTAGGGATGTTAGGTGTTAAAAAGAAGGGTAATGTTAGTTGTGGGGATAGAAGGAAGGGTGTTATGCATGGTAAAAATGTAGGATGTTAGGGGGGGTGGATAGAAGTGTAGTAGTTTGGTGGGGGTATAGAAGTGTAGGATTGTAGGTGTGGTGAAAAAGGGGATGTTAGGGGGGTGATAAAGGGAGTGATTGTAGGTGTGGTAAATAAGGGGTGTTAGGGGGGGTGATAGAAGGTAGTGATGTTAGTTTTGTATAAAATTTTAGGATGATAGGTGGTGATTTTAAAATTTGTAATGTTAGGTTTAGTGATAGAAGTGAAAATTTGGGAAAGGCATTGATGGGTGTAAGGGTGGTAAGGTGATATTTGTGATGATGATTGTTGTGATGATGATTGTTGTGATGATAGTAGTAGTTATGATAGTAGTAGTGATGATAGTAGTGATGATATTAGTAGTGGTAGTAGTGATGATAGTAGTGATGATAGTAGTGATGATAGTAGTAGTGATGATAGTAGTAGTGATGATAGTAGTAGTGATGATGGTAGTAGTGATGATGGTAGTAGTGATGATAACTGTGCCCCAGGTTAGGGCACAATTTATGATATTGTATTATATGTATATTTCCTTTCTTATAATTTTATAATGCTGATATTTTCGATAATTGATAAATCGTCAATATCCTGCTTTATATTATTTAACTTGGCTATATTAGTAGGTAGGATGTAGCATTTTACACTTTTGTGCTCATATGTTGGAGTGTGTTGAGTAAGCTGCCTTGAGTTGGCAAACTACCTCGCTAACAGCACTTAGCTTGTTATACTGCCGGCTTCTGGAGTTGCTGGCAGGAGTCATTTTGTAACAAATGGGGCCTGTCCGGAGGTTCTTGATCCAAGGTGTTGGAGGAATTGTCCAGTTTGCCATACTAGTAGCTCTATGGTCAAACACTTTGAGTAATTTCTTAATCTGAAGACTAGGAGTTTGGTCTTGTACAACATCATAGAGGATGTATGTACCTGCCCAGTCTCTTGATCAAGGAGATGGAAATACTGTTAATGAGCTCTGGCTCTAAGACAACCAACACTGGTATAAATTGTAAAGTACATTCTTACTTTAGGATTCTAGCTTCCCATAATCACTCTCTCATATTGTACTTATTTTCTGATCGAATGTTTTTTTTTTTTTTTTTTTTTTTGCAAATAACTTTTATGGCCTGTGAGACCAATATCAGTGCTGTTTTTCAAATATTCCCTCACTATTAATTACACAATATTCACATGAAGTTTCTTTCACTAATTTGTTTACAAATGTATTTACAAATTTTTACAATAACAAATATTAGTTATTTATATTGTTCAATGATATATATATATATACATACATAGAGTCACTGGACATGTTTCTAGAAGTTCTGCAGCCTGTGGAAGTCTCTGAAACTGGTTCCATCACAGTGGTTTTTTACATTCCACACACATAAAACGAGTGTTTTTGCGTTGTTGTGGGCGTTTTTGTATGTGCACAGACAAAAGACCTCTTCTGAGTTTTTTTCTTGCAAGCAGTAGCAGGCAGTTTTGTTAGGAAGTGTTCACCCAGGCCTCGACGAGAGGGTAGGTGTTGATGACTTTGTTTGGCGTGTTTCTATTGCAGGTGTTGCTCCTTGGTACTTGAATATTATTTGTCTGATGACAGACAAACAAAATTCGTCATATGGTGGTTTGTTTGTGGTCTTCAACTTATAAATATTATAACACATTGAGCATGGTAATGCCCAGAATGTGAAAAAAGTTTTATGTACCATTGTAACTCTTGCGAACACAATAAAGCAAACCCAATTTGCATGTCACATTTGTCCACTAAGCGCATATTGAGGTGAAATCCATCACAGCTGCAGGTTTTAGAATGGGTTCATCGGTCTTTTCCTCACCCTGCCAGTGTCTGTCATTTCGTTAGGGTGAATAGATGACAACAGTGTGACATCTCGTGTGTCATGCCACCGAAATGCCATGATGTCATTGGCAGCAAACGCTTGCACCTGACCTATACGAGTGCAGCATTGAACCTTGGCTATGCTTACGATTTGCACGCACTTTACCGCACACATCTGTCAAGTTCCTCGCAAAAAATCACTGGGGGAGGGGCTTGTGTACCAGTTATCAGTATATAATATATGCCCTGCAAGATATGGTTCCATCATTGTTCTAACCATATCACCAGAGATGCCTAATAACCTCCTGGTATCTTGCAATGTATAATTTCCCAGTGTACACAATAATACCCAATACATACCACTGGAGCAATCCCCAAGCAAAACAACTTTATACCAAAGCGTTTCCTCTTGGCGGATATACTGCTTGAATGACAGTCTACCTTTGAACAGAATCAGTGACTCGTCAATAACAAGCTTCCTGAAGGGATAAAAATGCATATCGAATTTCTCTTTCAGATACAGAAAAAATTTCTAATCTTATATAACCTGTCGTTTCTGTCAGAGTGGTTTTGTCTGAAAAGTGTAGCATCCTTAGCAGTAGCACAAATCGATTCACTGATATTATATCACTGAAACCTGGTGTTGCAATCAGGCGGTCTGTCGACCAGTATGATTTGACACTGTGCTTATAAACATGGGGCATAACATTATTGTGGCAAAGAAAAGATACATCTCAGCCACAGTTGTCTCTTTCCACCTGTTGAGGCGTGATGTTGGTGAAAGTATTGTGTTTGCCATGGTGTACTCGTAGTATTTGTTGCTTCCCTGACTAATATCCATCAGAGGTTTATCAAAGAATAATTCAAAGCATTCCAGTTCACTGGCATTGTTCCCAAGTGGACAAGATGGGCGTATTCCACATTGACTTTCATCAAACTGATGGGGACTGGGAATAAAATTGTCAACTTCTTGCCAATCCCAGGTGTGGTCTGCTGGTGGGTAGTGGATATTTACAGGTGGTTGTGGGGTTGTGGAAGTGGAGGTTGTGGTTGTGGGGGTTGTGGAAGTAGAGGTTGTGGTTGTGGGGGTTGGTGGGTGGGTGGGGTTGGCTTTGTTGTGGCTGAGCTGACTCAGCAGCGTCGGTGCCAGCATGGTCCACTGCTGTGCCTCGCGCCTGGCACCACTACCACTAACAGATGCTTGCGCATTTCTCATTCCCAATTGCAACACTATCATTGTCATTTTCACTATCAAATTCCTGTTGTACGCCCACGGGATGTACTCTGAGATGTACTCCTTCCTTGGAACGCATATGGCACGCTACCAGAGCGCATATACCGTCGTATATACTGACGCTTCACTGGAGAATATTCCACACCACTCTCGCTACTGGAACTGTTTTTAAGAGCTTGGGTTCATATTCACTATCACTATCATCACAATTGCTCACATCAGAGTCTGGGATTGGTAAATAAAAGTTTCCTCTTTCGTTCTGGTACAATTGAGCGTGAACAAGATGCCACAGCACCGGAGGTGGAGGGCTGAGGGGCGTCTGGGTTTTCCTCAATATTACCGGAATTATGGTCATTAGTTTCGGTCACAACTGCCTCAAAACTTGAAACTCATCACCACTGACACTCCCATCGTGTTAGAACTGTCTCTGGGCAACAAAAGAGTCCCAATTCGCCGAGGGTGAGGAGTTTCTTACCGCCGGGGATGGTGAAAAATGTGTACTAACATGGCGTTCCCACAATGCACCACTGGCTCCCCAATTTTTCCTACTGCAACTGACCATGACACCCATTCTCTCACCACTAGGCCTCCAGCCATTTCGTGCTTAATTTGAAAGGGGGCTAGAATTTATGCATACTAGACGTCAATAACCCCAGCGGTAAGCCATACTAGTACGTCAATAACCCTGAAAGGGTTAAGGTATACTCAAACCGATCTACCGTACTGTACTTTCCATGGGGTATGTGGCCATCACCATCCGAAGGCCTTCCTCGTCAAGCGAGTACGTAGCAAACGGAAAGGTCATAGAGGACATGGTTCCAGAAAAACAGAATCCTTCTCGAGCATCAGGTTTAGGGTAATCAGAGCTCAAAAGTCAACCCTCCGTAGTGACAATAAGTGAAAGTGAGTATTCCATCCCTGTAAAGAATTCCATTGGTGCTAAATGCAGTCTAGAGGAAGAAGAATTCGCTGCCAGCTGGGGGAGGAAGGTTGTTCCGATCTGACCTCTAGTTGGAGCTACTAGCAGTGTTGAGAGACACATATGGATTAGATAACAATAACATTTACGGTATCCTCTGAATGGAAGTGCGTTGGTGGATAAATATGAGGGTGTCAGCCAGACAGTGAATTCATCAGTGGAAGTAAAGTTAAAAAGGACGTTTTGAGGCAATATACATACATTTGTCTTCATAATTTACCGTTTGAAGCTGATGAACGGGATGTACATGATGTATTTCAAGAATATGGTGTGGTCCATCAAGCAATCATGGGCCGATGGTCGGAGGGTATCTATGAAGGGATGCCGGAAGGGTCATTTACATTGAAGATGACACTACAATAAACCTTCCCTCCCCACCACTTCCTGAATCCTCATGACCTCTCCCACCCCCGTCCTTTGCCACCCCCTTAGCCATATAACAAAACTGTACATATAAGCACCTAGCCTGTTCCTCCAAATCTATCAACCCATACCTCCCTACACAACCAATGCTTCCATAACCCCATATATATCTCAACACCTTTCCAATCAATTCCACCATATCTCTCTTTAATATAGGAAATAACCTTGCCATGTGCCAAACTTTACTATAAACTAAAGTATTAACCACTATCACCCTCTGTAACAATGTAACATCCCCCGGTCTCCACCCCGCCATTCTCTTTAACGCCTTACCTAAAACTAAATCGACATTAACTTTTCTAGCGCCCCCAAAATAAGCCATTACCACTATACCACTAACTTTCAATATATCAACTATTGACCATCCATACCTTAACCCCAAGCCACCCCCCACCCATGTACCTACTTCCATTAAATGGGACTTAGCAATGTTAATCCTCATACCAGATGCTTTCCCAAATATACTGATAATCAATCCAATAGCACGTAAGCTCTCTTCAGAATTCACTAACACCGTGGTGTCATCCACATAGCCAACAATGCCTGTATCCCATTCACCTTCCCCTCCCCCACCCCCTACTCCTACCTTAACCAGTCTATACAAAGGGTCCTGCATAAACACAAAGAGGATTTGAGACAAGGGACATCTCTGCTTCAAACCTCTCCCCATTTTCAATTCCCCACCTACCAACCCATTAACTTGCACCCTCACTTTTGCATCTTTATACAGGGCTTCCGCCCAGCCCACTATTTCCTCCCTGAACCCCTGCTTCCTCATGATCCTCCATAACATATCCCTTTCAACAGAATCATATGCAGTCTTCCAATCCACAGCCAAAACTCCTCCTCCAACACTATTGTCCACAAAATTCCTGATCCAAACATCCCCTTGATTCATACATCTTCCCCGGAATCCCTCGTTGCCCCTCTTCAACTACCCTCCCAATTCTTTCTTAATCCTATTACACAACACCTCTGCAAAATCTTATAATCCCACACATCATCGATAAACCCCAATAATCACCTATCTGTTCCCTACCCCACCTTGTTTTACCAAACCAATCACCCCAGTGCACTGCGACACTCCTATAGTACCCATCTCTTTCATTTGATTCATCAATCTCACTAAACAATCTTTTATGACCTCCCACTGCAACACATAAATATCATTCGAAATTCCATCAATTCAAGGTGACTTTCTTTACTCATACTCTGTATCGCCATCCACACCTCTTCCTCACTTATGTCCCCACCCATAG
>WNWK01058380.1:0-10473 GCA_009830355.1 Cherax destructor | reverse complement strand
AGACAGAACCCAGATAGACAGACAGAGAGAGATAGACAGACAGAGCCGATAGACAGACAGAGAGCTAGATAGACAGACAGAGAGCAGATAGACAGACAGAGAGCTAGATAGACAGACAGAGAGCTAGATAGACAGACAGAGAGCTGATAGACAGACAGAGAGCTAGATAGACAGACAGAGAGCTGATAGACAGAAGAGAGTAGATAGACAGAGAGCAGATAGACAGACAGGGCTAGACAGACAGACAGACAGATAGACATGTTTATGCGTAACAGAAAAAAACAAATGCGGGCAGGTACCCTACAAATGTCACCACGTCATTAGTGGAGGATAAGATAAAAAAGGGGACCCGTCTTACATCATGCTTCAGGGAAACTTATTATTTTATAATTATTATTATATACGCCCCTTTTGTATCCAAAATTGGGGACCATAAATACTATGTAATTTTCAGACAAAATTTGGACTAAGGCAGGTGAAAATGTTCATGTCACTGTGTTTGTGACTATTTATACATTTCAAAAATTTTTGGTCAGAACAAAGATTAACTATGAAACACATTAACTATTGTCGTGGGGGGAAAGGGGAATGGAGAGATTTTGGGGGATATAGGGGGGGGGATTGGGGGGAGGTGAGTTGAGTGACGGGAGCCAAGGTAATGGGGTCACGGGACAGCACCATCACCTCCCTTTCCTACCACTACTCCCCCTCTCTGCACTTTAAAGAATAAAGTATAAGAATAAAGAATAATATAAGGGCGTGAATATTACTATTTCCACTCAAACACAGATTATTTAAGCCCTTGTAAATAATATTTTGGGAACGGAGAAACTATTGGGTTTAGATAAAGGGGATTGTAACAAAGAGGGAGACGGGGAAAAATTAAACTGACGAAACAGAATATAACTTACAATATAGTTCAGAGGACATTCACCACAGGAACTCAGCCATTCAGCCACAGGCCCAAGACCCACACAGCACAGCACTGCCCAAGCCAGAAGCCAGTACCTGCCCAGTGTCCCAGCACCCTCCCCAAGCTCTGCACCCAGGCAGCCCTGCCAGAATCTCGACCCAGAGCCCACACAGGCCAGAGCCCGCCAGAATTTCGTCAGAGCTCTGCACCGGCCAGAGCCTGCCCAATTTTACTCAGAGCTCTGCACACAGGCCAGAGCCTACCCAATGTCTTGTTTAGAGCTCGACACAGGCCAGAGTTTTTCCCGAATGTCCCAGCCCAGAGCCCACAAAAGGCCAGAGCTCCGCCGAATTCCCCAGCCCAGAGCCCGAACGGCTAGAGCCCGCCAGAATGTCTCTCTTTAGCTGTTTCAGCATAAGGCTTCAAGCATCCCCCCAATGGGGAGGCACCACGTGTTTTTACCTGACTAAAAACCAACCCCAGTTCAAAAAAAAGACCTGAGACTTGCAGAGAGGCTTTACAGCTTTTACCCAAAGGCAAGATGGGTTAAAGGTCCCCAAGGCACAAACAATCAACTATGAACATTCGCAATGTTTAAGCCCACGAAAGGGAACCCAATGGGAGGGCGACCTGTACTGTATATGGTACTAAAAATATGGAAAAAGACACAAAATGATCATCAGGACATTTTGATGGAGATATTTCACCCTGGAACCTAGACAGAATGCCTCCATAAAACATGTCAAGGTGATTTTTTTTGTGTCTTTTCCAAGGAAGAAAGCATGAATGTTAATTAGTATAATTAATCCACATGATAAATTTGCTAAGCCTAAAAATGCATATACAGGGACCCCAGTTAACGAAATTAATCCATTCCAGGAGCTAGAGCTTTAGCCAACCCTTTTTTGTAATCCAAACCCTTTTTCCCATAAGAAAAATTAAATACAATTAATCCGTTCCAAAAAAAATATTCACACAAAATACTATAATATAAATAACATTTACTTCCTTTATTGAAGAGACTTGCAGGGATCTGAAGATGGGATGATGACAGGGGCAGGGTTTTAAGGTTGGAAGGGGGGAATCCTCCAAAAGGACTTCAGGTAACAAGTCCCCTCTGGGGTTACTTCCTTCTTGGTCTTTTAATGCCATAGGACCAGCTTGAGACTAGAACTTTTTTTAGAAAATAACGTCCAGAGTCCTCTGTTTCGGGGCACTTTTAATACTTTCTTGAAGTGCAACATGGCTCTGTCACTGAAGTGGTTGCACAGAAGGCCCATTTCAGCTTGCTCTGGGTGGTGTTTTCAACAAAACTTTGCACATCATTCCACTTTGAACAAACCCTTAATCTCCTTCTTCGTTGGGGGCCCTCCCTTTTTTTTACCACGGAGTGCCACTAAAAGTTCTTGGACCCATGGTGATTATTTCACAGTGACAATCATAAATAAACAATAAACACAACAAATGTATTGTGAATGTTCTCTCAATGGTAAAAATTACACTGGCCTTGTGAGGCGCAGGCCAGGTGCGGAGCAGGCGGTCAGGTCTAATATGTTTTGCATCCAAGCGAAAAGTTTCAAAATTTTTTCGTTTACAAACCTTTTAGGGAGGTCCACTGTAAGTAAACACATTATAATCTTAAAAATTTTCATCCAGTTATAGTGAGAGTGAAATATTTATTGAATTATTTTTTTAAAAATCAAATAGAAGCGCTAAACCACAGGGGTTATACAGCTGCAGGTTATTGCAGGATGCAGGGAGAATGGGTTGTAAGAGGGATGGATGATTAGGGGGGAGGAGGCAGGGGATGGTGGATGGCGGGAAGAGGGTAGCAAGAGATCAATGTAGAAGGGACTGGGGGGGGGGTAGAGGTATAATTTCAGAGTTTGTGTAGTAAGTCAGTTTCTGTCAAAAAGTCAACGAGAGTCTTGATTAAAGGAGGGTCCATCTGCAAGAAGGGGTAAAGAAAGGGCCGCAGAGCGAAGCCCCCTTGGAGGAAATTCGTGCTCTTTATAGAGTGGGCAGTCCAACAGAATATGCCAACAGACACGGAACCTGACAATTACAGAGGGGCGGGAGCCTCCCATGAAAACCCGTGAGTAAGACGAGTGGGCCGGCAAGGGGGAGAGGTAGTCCCCAACCTCGACATTGGTGACAAGAAGAAGAGAAACCTATAACCGAAATAGACTGAAGTTTGTTATTCAGCAGGTGGGGCCACGTTGTTGCCAACGGGGCGGGTTTTAGCAATGACCGAAAATAGTCCGTAAAGGAACACCCTTTGAAACTGTAAGGCTTTCTGCTGCCACGCGGGGGTCTGCCGTTCATTGCCCTGTACGCAACATGCCGGGGGCCCCAAAAAAGACAAATTTTTATGCTTCAAAGATAGCGAACCAAAGGTGGAACGAAGAACTGGGGGGGAGGGTATAATTTTTTTTGATAGCCTGTAAAGCACAAGGGAGTCTGAAACGCCAAAATGGTGACACAGGAAAAATGCAAACGGATAAGTGCCACAAGAATGGATAAACAGCCGAAATATGCTAGCCGGGGAAAAAATGCCTCGACGATGCTGCCGGAAACACTGCTGCGAACCGACCCCAATGACTTTGAACCATCGGTGTATACTGCGAAGGCATGGGAATAAAAGGAAAGGAAAAAAAAGCAAAAGCCGCGTGGTTGGGGGCCGCGAAGGTAGGGGAATGAACAGACACGACAGCAGGAATTCCCAAGGGGGCAGGGGAAAGGGAGATGTCAATGAACATATGGAGGGGGAGCTAAGGGGGAAAACAGGAGGAATGGGAAAAAGAAAAGGGACAATAAACACAACAAATAAAGGGATAACATCAAAATCCTATACATGGAAGGATTTGGAGGTCATGAGGAAAAAATAGCGAATGCAAGGCATCACGACGATCGGAAAGGATGGAATTTTCACATAGAGGTTCAACCAAGAACAAATGCCCCAAGGCATGGAACCCGGTGATGGAGGGATTAAGGAGGAAAGAGTAGCGGGGGGGGCCGAATATATCTGGTCACCATAATCGAGTTTCAAAAATTGGGGGTGAATGTAGGCGAAGGAGAGTTCTACGATCACCCCCCCGAAAGAGGCAGGGTTTTAAAATTCACCTTTGTGAAAGTTGTTTTAGAGAGGAATGTGAGGTTTCCGGAAAGACAGCAACAGGAGGCCGAAAAACCTGACGATACGTTCTGGGAACGTGAGCGATAGGCAATGGATGATCAGAGACCACTGAACATCTAGTAAACGTTTTATGAGTTTTGCCACTAGAAAATTTAAACCCGTGAGTGGGGCCCAATCAGAAACTCGGGGTTGATGGCAGGGAGGGAAACTGCAATGAGATGACAGTCAGCACCTGACGTATAGCAAAGTACCCATAGAGGATGACCAAAATTGGATGGGAAAAGATGCCAGATTATTTATAGCAAGCAGAAAGAGTTTGGCTAGAACACATCCCGGGGGACCCTTCAGTTGGGAAAAACCAGGGAAGAACAACCCGGCCCGGAAATGTCTGCGTTAAGAAGGCCTTAAGAAAGAAGGAGGTTCCCGAGGCCTAAGGAGTGGGCCTGGGCCAAGATATTATATCTCCAAGGTGTCATGTTCTCAAGGTCAAAAGATAGCGATAACCGAATGGTTATTCAAAAGGCATTAAAATACGATCCAAGGGCAAGGGGTCAATGGAAAAAACGGCCCTTACAACCATATTGACTAGGGGAGACTAGTCTCTCAAATCACATCAAACGCTAAACTAGACGCCCATCCCTTTTAAAAACTGCACTGGTAAGAGAAGGGGGACAGTAGTGAGAGGAATCACGCCCGTATACCTGGTTTTAAAAGGAGAAAATAGCAGATTCCACAGCGGGGGAAGAACTCCTTGCCATTTGAGATTAAAGAGTCGAAGAGGACAGTAAGAGCAGACTTTTTAAACGCTGTAGCATACGAATATGTATCCATCGGCCCAGCTGCCGATGACAAAGAGAGAGGTCCTCCACTTAAGGGAAAACATATTAAGGATTCTTCCAAGAAAGAAAACTGGGTTTTTTAACTCCGGCAGACTTAAAAAAGGAACGGGGGCTAGGGGCCCCCACGGACAGATGATTCCCAAATTTCGGGGGCAAGGCAAAGGGTGGTTATGCAAAACCTGAAGAACGGGCGGGCGGGAGAATTTACCACTTAATTTCCGACTTTTTTTCCAGACTGCACTCATCGAGGGGCCAAGGACAGTAGCGAATCCGCCAGCAAGTGCACATCACGATGACACGGCGAGCAATAGCTCCTGCTTAAAATCAAGGAGCCTTTTGGTTCTGTTATACCGATACCTGCCCCATGCAGCGCGCCAAACGCACTGCCCGAGCACAAGTAGGAGACCACCAAGGCATGCACTTGAGGATTTTTGCCCGGGTTTGGGGAAAAAAGGGGAAGCCTCTGTGAAGATGGGGGGGTGAAAAGAGATGTAAAACCCATAAAGGAGGACGAGGAGGAACCCATGAAAGGCAGTAAGATGTGCGAAAAGGCCCATTTCCCCCGGGGGCAAATTCAGGGGGGAATGAGGAGGTGGAGAAAAAAAGGGGTTAAGGATGATTGGGAAAGATCGCTGTCATGTAAGTCCGGGAGGACAGACCAGGGGAAGTCAAGGACTGTTGAGGAAGAGCAGATGGAGAGATCGACAGGAGAAAGAATGAGTTCGGGGGTCAAATGGGTAGGTACCCGATTTAAAAAGGGGGGAAGAGAAGAAGAAACCCCCAACTGAATGCCACGGGGGTCAAGGCACCCCCCCAGAGAAAATGGGGGTTAAAACGCCAAGAATGGAAGGAGGCTAAGGAAAAACCAAAAAAACAACATCTGGGTAGAAATGCCCGCAAAGGGGAGAGATATAAAGAACAAAGGATACCACTTATTCAAGTGGATAGGGGGGTGTAATGTAAGGAAGAAGGAACACAGAGCGACAGTTTTGGGAAAAGGCGATAAGAAGAGCACTTTCGTTAAAGGTTCCATCGGAAAAAAAGGTCCATGAATATAACAAATCATAGCCTGAAAAGGGCCTGATAACAGTGGATTGAATTTGGGTTTTGCAAACAGACCCCAACTGGGAAAAATGAGAGAGAACACCAGTCACCCCCCTTACCCCTGAGGCCTGGTATTCCACTGCAAATAAGCCATGACTAGGGGGGTTGAAAAAACCACGGTGGAGGCAGCGGGGAAACCTGAATCAGAGAAGGAGGAGGACGTTTAAGGAAGGGGGTTGAACAAGAAGAGAGAGGAACCCCCGGGGGGAGGTCCATCATCGGCCAGAAATATATTCTGCAATAGCTTCCAGTGTTTCGGAATCAAAATGCAGAATGTGGGCTACATTAGAAAGGAAGAAGAGGAGCAACATCGGGGGGTCATAGACTGTACTAAACTAGAGGGCGAGGGGGTGAAGAGGAAACTGCCAAGGGGCTTGGGAGGGGACAGGGGTGAAGGTTGTGTATGAGGAGGGGATGAACCTCCCACAGTTTAGAACTAGTAAGGGGAACCTGACAGTAGGGATTTTTTCCGGGTTTGAGAAGAAGGGGGGGGGTGAGGTTTGGTGAAGGACGAGGACGGAGACTCTGAATTTGCGATGAGTAGAGGAAGGAGTGTGGACAGAGGGGGAACCAAGGTAGGGACCCGGGCAAGAATATCAAAAGGATTCGAGACAGGGTGATTGAGATGAGGCGACCCAGAGGAAGCCGTGGAAGTTGGGCCCCAGAAGGGGCGACGTTTAGCAATTCGAGAATAGGAAATGCGGGGAACTCCCGAAGGCGTAGATGGGACGGCATAGCAATGAAGTTCCGCCCTTTGAGAAACGGATTTCCCCCATTCAGGAAACCTGACAACGGCGGGGAAAATGGATGTGCCTCATGACAGTTAAGGCAAGAGGGAGGTAGAGTACAAGAAGAACTGGCATGGCGCCGCACCACAGACTGGGATTCGGCCTGGACCGCAATTTCGCTGGTGACCAAAAGCCAGCAGTTTCTACACGTTGGGGGAAGGGTCACCCAACTTTAAACGTTTTCCTGCAAAAAACCGGGTGGTAGTTCACGGCAGCCAAATGTTAAACGAGCTATATTAAGGATAAGTTTCGCTATTGGCAGGGAGGACAAAATGTCAACTTTAAGGTAGGGGTTCTTGGGCCGTGCTCTAAAATGTCATCACCACATGTCGGGGAAATTTGACAATGGTGTAAATGACAGAAAAACAACAAGAATTGAGGGAATGGTGCTTTCAAATAACAGGAGCAGATCTATGGTTTTAAAAAGAAAGATCCAGATTGGCCAGCATTCTGGACCGTGATGATGCGGTGCCGCTCTTGAGAGCGTAAAAAGAGATGTCTTTACCAACATGGCTAGCAGAGCCACCAAACTTTGGCTGAAAGATAGGTATTAGGGGGAAGTCGGCCAGAGTAAAAACTTTGTCCATTGAGTAGTTTGAAACAGAGTTTAAGGGGAGTACGTGACGAGCTGGTGTTCTGAGATGAACGAAATAAGTGTCGAATTGTCTTTTGGGGGCTTGGTGTTTGGGTGTGGGACCGGGGGGGGGCCGATGGGAGACGGGGGGGGGTTCAAATTGCCCCACTGTCAAGGGAGAAGCCGGAACAAGGTCAAAGAGCGAAGGTCAGACGAAAAGGGCCGTCGGGTCCATGGTACCTGAAGGGGGACGAACCGGACCAGCAAGAGGTACAGGGGTATTGGTGTCCAAGAGCGTCCATTAACGAGGTAGGGTGAACTAGGGGACAAGCCCGGATAGGTTACAGATTGGGGGATCCTGGTTTTTTCTTTTTGTTTTTAAGAAAAAAAAAAGAAAGAAAATAAAATAAAATAAAAAAAAATAAAAAAAAAAAGGGGAGAGTGGAGGAATAGCCCCTGGAGGAATGAAAGGGCGAAATCCTCCACGCCCAAGAGGACCTCAACACCGCAAGTAGTGCAGATGCTGCATGGAACCCGTCCCATACCCTCCCCCTTCATGCCAGTAAACCAGCAATCTGGGATAGCAACCTCACATCCACCAAGCCACCTCGGCGGAAAAAAGAGGGCGGCCAGATATCCGCCACAAAGATACCCCCTTGGCCACCACCCCGGAACCGAAGGTGGCCTCCAATACACCCGCGCCCGAAAGATACCAAGGCCACCCCCGGGAGACCGGAGAGGGATCGACATCCCCAGGCGATCCAGATTCCAAGCAAACTACACCACTGCTGAGAACCTCAATGGAATGGGATTGGACCACGGTACCCTTCCCCCTACCTAGGAACTAGAAAGCCTGTGGAGAGAAGCTCCCAGGGAAAAAAATGGGAAAGGAAATAAGGAGTGATGAGGAGGAGGAGGGGGAAAAGGGGAAAAGGAGGATGGGGAAGATGGGAAAGGGGGAGGGGGATTGGGGGTAATTGGTTGGGGTCTGAGGAAGAAGACCAAGAGGTCCAACCTCAGACCGATAGCCTCTTAACCGCGACAAGGAGCCCCCCTTAAAGAGGATATTTATTGTAAGAAGCCTGAATAAGTGAAGAATGGATATACAGTGGAACCTCGACTTACGAGTTTAATCCGTTCCATGGCCTAGCTTGTAACTCAATTTGCTCGTAATATCAAATAAAGTTTCCTTATTTAAATTACAAATTGAAATGCCATTAATACGTTTTAATGGAATTCCTGCTCTCGGGAGGCAGGACAAAATACTTCAATATAGCGCTAATATCAACTCTACGGATTTACCTATCACAGTTGATCTGACATAATAAACAATATAAATAAATAGAAACATGATATATACTCTAGAATGAATAAAATATGTCATTATGTGACGAGTTGTGGTGGCCATTCCGCTCCCGCTCTGACCATATCTTCTCATGCTCTTATTATAAGAGAAACCGGAGTGTTTTTGAGGCTAACTGCACTACATCACTAGTTTCATAAGGAAAACACTGAAACAATGTACAGCCTCTCCTCACTTAACGATGGAGATAGAGGCCTAAGACCTCGTCGGTAAACGATTTGTCCCTAATCGAGGAATGACTCCTTACTGACACTTCAAAAGTGTCACCACCCCTCTCTCTGTATAGCCACCAGCCCCACACACCCTCGATACCTCTCCATATGACAGTTTTTATTAATTTGGGCTTCTTTATCATGTCTGTCTGTCTATCTGCCTGATTGAATGACTTACTGACTTGGCTGAATGACTTACTGACTTGATTGAATGACTTACTGACTTGACTGAATGACTTACTGACTTGACTGAATGACACACTGACTTGACTGAATGACCACCCGACTTGACTGAATGACCACCTGACTTGACTGAATGACACACTGACTTGACTGAATGACACACTGACTTGACTGAATGACACACTGACTTGACTGAATGACACACTGACTTTACTGAATGACTTACTGACTTGACTGAATAAGATAAGATAAGATTTCTTTGGATTTTTAACCCCGGAGGGTTAGTCACCCAGGATAACCCAAGAAAGTCAGTGCGTCAAGGACTGTCTGTTTATTTCCATTGGGGTCCTTAATCTTGTCCCCCAGGATGCAACCCACACTAGTCGACTAACAACCCAGGTACCTATTTGCTGCTAGGTGAACATGACAACAGGTGTAAGGAAACACGTTGAAATGTTTCCACCCGCCAGTAATCGAACCCTGGCCCTCCATGTGTTAAGCGAGAGCTCTAGCCACCAGACCACCGGGCCACCTACTGACTTGACTGACTTGACTGAATGAATTACTGACTAGACTGAATAACTTACTGACTAGACTGAATAACTTACTGACTTGGCTGAATGACTTACTGACTTGGCTGAATGAATTACTGACTTGACTGAATGACTTACTGACTTGGCTGAATGACTTACTGACTTGGCTGAATGACTTACTGACTTGGCTGAATGAATTACTGACTTGGCTGAATGACTTACTGACTTGGCTGAATGACTTACTGACTTGACTGAATGACTTACTGACTTGACTGAATAACTTACTGACTTGACTGAATGACTTACTGACTTGACTGAATGACACACTGACTTACTGAATGACACTGACTTGACTGAATGACACACTGACTTGACTGAATGACACACTGACTTGACTGAATGACACACTGACTTGACTGAATGACACACTGACTTGACTGAATGACACACTGACTTGACTGACACACTGACTTGACTGAATGACACAGTGACTTGACTGAATGACACAGTGACTTGACTGAATGACTTACTGACTTGACTGAATGACACACTGACTTACACTGAATATCCATTAGACTTTTATTGACCTAAGGAAAGCTTTCACAGTAAACCACGGGGTCCTACCCATAAACTTGACCACTATGGATAAGAGGTCATGCCATATTTCAAATCCTACCTACTAATAGGTATCAGTATGTACCCTTTTAAAAAACAACCTCCTTACAGACCACTTGATACAGGAGACCACAGGAATGTCCTTTTGGCCCCTGCTCTTTTATACATCAATGATTTCCCAAATATACAACACCGAAACCAATAAGTACCCCC
>WNWK01058379.1:0-10473 GCA_009830355.1 Cherax destructor | reverse complement strand
CCCTCATCAAGGTCATTGATATATATTATTAAAAAATGGGCCTAAGACTGATCCCCGGAAAAACCACTTTGTTACAAGTCCCCATTCGGATTTAACCTATTTATGCACACCTCTGCTTCCAGGGAGCCAGACTGGATCCATGACAGCATTTTTTCCCCCAATGCCATGAGCTGCCATTTTCTTTAACAGTCTCTGGTGGGTACTCATCAAAAGCCTTACTAAAGTCTAAATAAACAAAAATAATTCTTTATCGTGATCAACAGCCTAAAGTTTTTACTGAAGAAGGTTAATAAATTAGATAGGCAGGAACGGCCCCTCGTGAATCCATGCTGGGTATCATTAATCAAATTATGGTTATCTAGATGGCTTTAATAATATCAGCTATAATTGATTCAGTAATTTGCCTACAATTGAGGTCAGGCTTATTGGGCGGTAGTTTGACAGTGACTTGTCCCCTGCTTTAAAATGGAATTACATTAGCCATCTTCCACATATCAGACATTTACACCTGTTTGAAGAGATAAATTAAAAAATGTTAGATATTGGTTCACAGAGTTCCATTTTGCATTCTTTAAGAACCCTTTTGCAAAAGCTCATCAGGCCCCAAATGATTTATTTTGTTTCAGTCGGTCCAGCTGTTTCATAATCATTTCGTTAGGGACAGGGGATATTACATAATTTATCTTCTTCTGGGCCTCTGTAAAAATTAATTACTGGGATATTAAATGTCTTCCTGTGTAAAAAACCGAGAAAAATAATTATTAAAAATAGAGCACATATCATTCTCCTTGTCAGTAAGATGCCCAAAGTTATTTTTAAGAAACATAAGAACATAAGAATGGAGGAACACTGCAGAAGGCCTACTGGCCCATACAAGGCAGGTCTTTATCAAAACCAACACTACCTAAGAATTTATTCCCTACTCACGACATCAATCAAACCCAGCCCCTCCCACTCATATATTTGTCCAATCTTTTTAAAGCCACCCTATCACCCTACTCGGAAGATTGTTCCACGCATCTACAACTCTGTTCGAAAACCAGTACTTGCCTATGTCCTTTCTAAATCTAAATTTATCCAATTTAAATCCGTTATTTCTGGTTCTTACTTGGCTCGATATCCTCAGTATTTTATTAATATCACCTTTGTTTATGCCCATCATCCACTTGTACACCTCGATGATATCTCCCCTCATTCTACGTCTCTCCAGAGAGTGGAGATTCAACGCTCTAAGTCTATCTTTACACGGGAGATTTCTTATACTGTAAATAAGAACATAAGAACATAAGAACATAAGAAAGGAGGAACACTGCAGCAGGCCTCTTGGCCCATACTAGGCAGGTCCTTCACAATCCATCCCACTAACAGAATAATTGCCAAACCTAATTTTCAATTCTACCCAAGAAATAGCTTTGAAGATTTTATTAACTCAAGTGGAGTCCCACTCAAATCCAACCCTCTCACTCATGAATTTATCCAACCTAAATTTGAAACTACCCAAGGTCCTAGCTTTCAATGACCCTACTAGGGACCTATCTTATCCCTAACTTTTGTTCTATAAACCTGGAAAACTTTTTGGGTTAGTTTTGAATCCCTAGCAACTTTAATTTCATAGTCCCGTTTAGATTTTCTTATTCCCTTTTTAACGTCCCTCTTAATGTCATTATACTGATTTATAAGATGACCCTCACCTCTTTTTATGCGCCTATAAATTCCTTTCTTCTGCCCTAAAAGATATTTGAGCCTATTATTCATCCATTTTGGGTCATTTCTACTTGATCTAATTTCTTTATACGGGATAAATGTTCTTTGGGCAGCCTGATAGTGTTAAGAAAACTGTCATATTGATACTCTTCTTCACCCCAGTCCACAGTTGATAAGTGTTCTCTAAGTCCATTATAATCTGCTAAGCGAAAATCTGGGACCATTACTGAATTATCCCTACTATCATACATGTAAATGAATGGTTCAGAGAACTGACAAGTTATAAATTAGAACATATGCAACACTTGGGTATTCTTTATTGAGGAAATGTTTGCCACACAGTGGTTACATGTCCAATACAAAGTAGAAAGTTGTAAGGAGAGGAGGAGTATGATGTAATCAGTCCTCCCTGAGTCGATGTGTTCAGTCCATCAATCTTGTAGAAAGATTGATGGACTGGAACACACGACTCCAGGCCGAGGACTGAACATCATACCTCCTCTCCTTACAACTTTCTACTTTGTATTGATGATGAAGCCACTCGTGTGGCGAAACGTTTTCAATAAAGATACCCAAGTGTTGCATATGTGTCTAATTTATAACTTGTCGGTTCTCTGAACCATTCATTTACATCCTGTCTGACACAGCAACATCTTGGGATCTTAATAAAACGATTTCTTCAACACTTGTCCAACCTTTGACGAAGACCTACTTCGAGTAGTGGATAGTACCACTATGACCCCGCCTCCTGCTGCTTCACCTCACCTGACTACGGTATATAAGCCACCTCTACGGATATATACGTTACTTTCTACAAGATTGATGGACTGAACACATCGACTCCAGGCCGAGGGACTGATTACATCATACTTCCTCTCTTACAACTTTCTACTTTGTATTGATGATGAAGCCACGTGTGGCGAAACGTTTCCTCAATAAAGATACCCAAGTGTTGCATATGTGTCTAATTTATAACTATCATACATCCATTCAATGCTAAAGGTAATTGACTTGTGGTCGCTTGGAGCCGAGTTCCTCTGTAATTTCTAAATTATTAACAAGGGTTACCTTGCTTGCCAGAACCAAGTCAAGTAGGTTATTTCCTTGTAGGTTCTGTTACAAACTGCTTCAAAAAGCAATCCTGAACTACTTCTAAAAAGTCGTTAGATTCTAAATTCCCTGTCATGAAATTCCAATCAATCTGACTAAAGTTAAAGTCCCTAGAATTACTACAGTTATCGTGTCTTGTGGCCTCAACAATTTCCCTCCCAAAGTAGTCTCCCTTGTTCCCTATCTAAGTTTGGAGGACGGTAAATCACGCCTAAAATCAATTTTTCACACCCCTCTGAAAATTCTATCCAGACAGACTCTGTATGTGTTAATTCAGACTTTATACCTGTTTTTATGCAACAATTTAAAAAAAAGGGATATAAATAAGGTCTTGAGGATATCTCTCCCAAGAGAGAACCCAATAATGGATTCAAAGATAAGTTTAGATTTAGAATGGATATAGGAAAGTATTGGTTTGGAAATAGGGTAGTTGATGAGTGGAACAGTCTGCCTAGTAGGGTTATTGAAGCTAGGACCTTGGGTAGTTTCAAATTTAGGTTGATAAATTCATGTGTGAGAGGGGTTGGATTTGGAGTGGGATTCGCGCATGAGTGGGTAGAATTGTCAAAGCTTATTTCTTGGGTAGCATTGAAAATTGGGTTGAGCAAATATTCTGTTAGTGGGACGGATTGTGAAGGACTTGCCTAGTATGGGCCAACAGGCCTGCTGCAGTGTTCCTCCTTTCTTATGTTCTTATGTTCTTATATGGAGACCAGAACTGAGCTGCGTAATCTAGGTGAGGCCTTACTAATGATGTATAAAGCTGTAATATAACCTCTGGACTTCTGTTGCTAACACTTCTTGATATATATCCCAGTAATCTATTTGCCTTATTACGTACGCTTAGGCATTGCTGTCTTGGTTTAAGGTTGCTGCTTACCATCACCCCCAAGTCCTTCTCGCAATCTGTATGGCTAAGTTCTACGTTATTTAACTTATAAGTGCTTGGGTTATGGACACTCCCGAGCTTCAGAACCTTGCATTTATCTACATTGAACTGCATCTGCCACTTTTCTGACCACGAATTAAGTTTGTCTAAATCTTCCTGAAGTTCTATGACATCTATGTTTGAATCAATTATCCTACCTATCTTCGTGTCGTCGGCGAATTTGCTCATATCACTAGTAATTCCCTCATCAAGGTCATTGATATATATTATAAATAACAATGGGCCTAAGACTGATCCTGTGGAACACCACTTGTTACAAGTCCCCATTCGATTTAACCCCATTTATGCACACTCTCTGCTTCCTATTGGTGAGCCATGACTCGATCCATGACAGCACTTTTCCCCCAATGCCATGAGCTGCCACTTTCTTTAACAGTCTCTGGTGCGGTACTCTATCAAAAGCCTTACTAAAGTCTAAATAAACAATATCGAATTCTTTATCGTGATCAACAGCCTCAAAAGCTTTACTGAAGAAGGTTAATAAATTAGATAGGCAGGAACGGCCCCTCGTGAATCCATGCTGGGTATCATTAATCAAATTATGGTTATCTAGATGGCTTCTAATAATATCAGCTATAATTGACTCTAGTAATTTGCCTACAATTGAGGTCAGGCTTATTGGGCGGTAGTTTGACGGTAGTGACTTGTCCCTGCTTTAAAAATAGGAATTACATTAGCCATCTTCCACATATCAGACACTACACCTGTTTGAAGAGATAAATTAAAAATGTTAGATATTGGTTCACAGAGTTCCATTTTGCATTCCTTAAGAACCCTTGCAAAAAGCTCATCAGGACCCGGCGATTTATTTTGTTTCAGTCGGTCCAGCTGTTTCATAATCATTTCGCTAGTGACTGTGATATTACATAATTTATCTTCTTGTGGGCCTCTGTAAAAATTAATTACTGGGATATTATTAATGTCTTCCTGTGTGAAAACCGAGAGAAAATAATTATTAAAAATAGAGCACATATCATTCTCCTTGTCAGTAAGATGCCCAAAGTTATTTTTAAGGGGACCTATCTTATCCCTAACTTTTGTTCTATAAACCTGGAAAAAACTTTTTGGGTTAGTTTATTTATATCCCCCTTATTAATACCCATCTTCCACTTATATACCTCGATCATGTCTCCCCTCATTCTACGTCTTAGATGAAATGTATCGTCTCATAAGAACATAAGAAAGAAGGGACACTGCAGCAGGTCTACTGGCCCATACTTGGCACGTCCTTGTCAAACCGAAACTTACTGAAAAATATTCGCCCAACCCATTATCATTGTTACTCAAGGAATAAGCTTGTTTCTTGGGTAGCATTGAAAATTGGGTTGAGCAAATGTTCTGTTGGTGGGACGGATTGTGAAGGACCTGCCTAGTATGGGCCAACAGGCCTGCTGCAGTGTTCCTCCTTTCTTATGTTCTTATGTTCTTATGACAACGGGTGTAAGGAAACGTGTCCAATGTTTCCACTCCGCCGGGAATCTAACCCGGACCCTCAGCTTGTGAAGCGAGAGCTTTGTCAGCCAAGAAAGTATTCGAGGGTCTGGTTCCAAACCTGCACACTGCAATGACATACTGAAGCGAAATGTAAAATAAACCCAGTGAAATGCAGGGACACCATGGGCACAATAAGAATTGTATAAACATCCGTGGGTCTAGAATATTCAACATCTCACCATTATTATTATAATAAAGAAGAAGCGCTAAACCACAGGGTCATACAGCAACATCTCACCAGTAGATATTAAATACTGCTGGGACACGGGCAGAAGTCTCCAAGAGAAAACTGGACAAGTCTCTTCACCAGGTACCAGATCAATTAGGCTGTGATGGATGTGGGCCAGCGGGCCGCCAACAGCAACAGCTTGGTTGACCAGGCAAGCACCAGACGAGCCTAGACCAGTGACGGGCTCTGGGAGTAGAAAAACTCCTAGGAATATCAGAGGTACTAATCTGGCCACCTGTGTAAATATTGTGATCAGGGAAGAATGGGAGAGGGCTTATGACTTAGGGGTCATTCGAAGCAAGGGAGAATCAGGTTCGATTCAAGGGGTCCACTTGAACCGCGGGTTCGAACCCCACCCGTGGTATGGTTTGTTTGCAATCGTGTCATTCGATTTCGTGAGTCCACTTCCTTAAATAAGCAAGAGACCCTTCACGGGCATCAAAGCTTATCCCCGATGGGTGACCACAGCTCTCGAGTAACACGTCTGAAAGGTAGCGCATGCTTATTCTTACCCGCCACTAAAGGTCATTAACGGGCTAACTGATCAGACCGGATTAACTGATGAAGGATCGAGCCTCCACGACTGATTCGAAAATAGCACCAAATCCGTATGGTCATACATTATATCATAACCAAGCGCTAAACTCTATTATGGAAATAAATGGTATAAAATACCGACACAATGGATTTAAATTGGATAAATTTAGATTTAGAAAGGACATAGGCAAGTACTGGTTTTCGAACAGAGTTGTAGATGCGTGGAACAATCTTCCGAGTAGGGTGATAGAGGCTAGGACCTTGGGTGGCTTTAAAAAGAGATTGGACAAATATATGAGTGGGAGGGGCTGGGTTTGATTAGTGTCGCGAGTACAGGAGTAAATTCTTAGGTAGTGGTGGTTTTGATAAGGACCTGCCTTGTATGGGCCAGTAGGCCTTCTGCAGTGTTCCTCCATTCTTATGTTCTTATGTTCTTAACTCAAGTGCAAGTCTCACTCAAATCCATCCCCCTCTCACTCATGTATTTACCTAACCTATATATGAAGCTACCCAAGGTTTTAGCTTCAATAACCCTACTAGGCAGACTGTTCCACTCATCGACTACTCTGTTTCCAAAGCAGTAATTTCCTACATCCTTTTTAAATCTAAATTTATCTAATTTGAATTTATTATTTCGAGTTTTTTCTTGAAGGGAAATCATAAGAACCTTATTTATGTAGATGAATGGTTCAGAGAACCCACAAGTTGATAAATTAGACACATATGCAACACTTGGGTATCTAGGCCGAGGGACTGATTACCTCAAACTCCTCCTCTTCTTACAACTTTCTACTTTGTATTGGACTGATGAAGCCACTGTGTGGCGAAACGTTTCCTCAATAAAGATACCCAAGTGTTGAATATGTGTCTAATTTATCAACCTTATTTATATCTCTCTGATTTATGCCCAACTTCTACCTATATACTTTAGTCATGTCTTCCCTCATTCTATGGTGACCTGTACTTAGCTCTGTGAAGACGTGTCTTGTGTGCTCTATGTGAATCTGAACAAGATGTCCTCTCTTGAGCAACTCTACCAGCAGCTAAAGGAAGAACTGAGGGTAGGTAAGCTTGAGATACAGCGACTGACTGAGGAAAACAAGAGGATTCGTAGTAATCCTCCTGTTGAGAATCCTCAAGCCAAGAAAGGAACCTGGACAGTGACTGGAATGCATGGGACAAAGTTAAGGATCAAGAGGACGGATGGAGAGGTAGAATCAACGAAGATCCAGGAAACTGTTGTGGAAACATCGAACCGATTCTCCGTGCTACCCGATGAATGTGAGTCGACTACTGGGAACATAACGACGAACGACACCAAGGAAGGTAAGAACATTGTTCTTGTTGGGGATAGTCAGATTAGGTGCATGGATAGAGCCCTCTGCTTAAGAACATAAGAACATAAGAAAGGAGGAACACTGCAGCAGGCCTGTTGGCCCATACTAGGCAGGTCCTTCACAATCCGTCCCACTAACAGAATATTTGCTCAACCCAATTTTCAATGCTACCCAAGAAATAAGCTTTGACAATTCTACCCACTCATGAGCGAGTCCCACTCAAATCCAACCCCTCTCACTCATGAATTTATCCAACCTAAATTTGAAACTACCCAAGGTCCTAGCTTCAATAACCCTACTAGGCAGACTGTTCCACTCATCAACTACCCTATTTCCAAACCAATACTTTCCTATATCCTTTCTAAATCTAAACTTATCTAACTTGAATCCATTATTGCGGGTTCTCTCTTGGAGAGATATCCTCAAGACCTTATTTATATCCCCTTTGTTAATACCCATTTTCCACTTGTATACCTCGATCATGTCTCCCCTCATTCTACGTCTTACAAGTGAATGTAATTTTAGGGTCTTCAATCTTTCTTCGTAAGGAAGATTTCTAATGCTATGTATTAATGTTACTATTGTATTATCTCTACTACTACTACTACTAATACTACTTATATCCTCTTTTCTAACTAGTGTTTTACACCTTGACGTATATATACAACATGTCCATTACCTGTAAGGCTTGAAAGCTCCTGGAGAGCGAAACTTGCATAAATGTACTAGTTCAATTGTCCTACTTCATATTTCGATCTACAATTTATTATTATTAGTCATTCTACGCTGAATGTTTTCTAACGAATTTATGTCCATTCTGTAATATGGAGACCAGAACTGAGCTGCGTAATCTAGGTGAGGCCTTACTAATGATGTATAAGAACATAAGAAGAACATAAGAAAGGAGGAACACTGCAGCAGGCCTGTTGGCCCATACTAGGCAGGTCCTTCACAATCCGTCCCACTAACAGAATATTTGCTCAACCCAATTTTCAAAGCTACCCAAGAAATAAGCTTTGACAATTCTACCCACTCATGCGCGAGTCCCACTCAAATCCAACCCCTCTCACTCATGAATTTATCCAACCTAAATTTGAAACTACCCAAGGTCCTTGCTTCAATAACCGTACTAGGCAGACTGTTCCACTCATCAACTACCCTATTTCAAAACCAATACTTTCCTATATCCTTTCTAAATCTAAACTTATCTAACTTGAATCCATTATTGCGGGTTCTCTCTTGGAGAGATATCCTCAAGACCTTATTTATATCCCCTTTGTTAATACCCATTTTCCACTTGTAGTGATATGAGCAAATTCGCCGACGACACGAAGATAGGTAGGATAATTGATTCAAACATAGATGTCATAGAACTTCAGGAAGATTTAGACAAACTTAATTCGTGGTCAGAAAAGTGGCAGATGCAGTTCAATGTAGATAAATGCAAGGTTCTGAAGCTCGGGAGTGTCCATAACCCAAGCACTTATAAGTTAAATAACGTAGAACTTAGCCATACAGATTGCGAGAAGGACTTGGGGGTGATGGTAAGCAGCAACCTTAAACCAAGACAGCAATGCCTAAGCGTACGTAATAAGGCAAATAGATTACTGGGATTTATATCAAGAAGTGTTAGCAACAGAAGTCCAGAGGTTATATTACAGCTTTATACATCATTAGTAAGGCCTCACCTAGATTACGCAGCTCAGTTCTGGTCTCCATATTACAGAATGGACATAAATTCGTTAGAAAACATTCAGCGTAGAATGACTAAATTAATACATAGCATTAGAAATCTTCCTTACGAAGAAAGATTGAAGACCCTAAAATTACATTCACTTGTAAGACGTAGAATGAGGGGAGACATGATCGAGGTATACAAGTGGAAAATGGGTATTAACAAAGGGATATAAATAAGGTCTTGAGGATATCTCTCAAGAGAGAACCCGCAATAATGGATTCAAGTTAGATAAGTTTAGATTTAGAAAGGATATAGGAAAGTATTGGTTTGGAAATAGGGTAGTTGATCATTAATCATTTGATTAATGATACCCAGCATGGATTCACGAGGGGCCGTTCCTGCCTATCTAATTTATTAACCTTCTTCAGTAAAGCTTTTGAGGCTGTTGATCACGATAAAGAATTCGATATTGTTTATTTAGACTTTAGTAAGGCTTTTGATAGAATACTGCACCAGAGACTGTTAAGGAAAGTGGCAGCTCATGGTATTGGGGGAAAAGTGCTGTCATGGATCGAGTCATGGCTCACCAATAGGAAGCAGAGAGTGTGCATAAATGGGGTTAACCGAATGGGGACTTGTAACAAGTGGTGTTCCACAGGGATCAGTCTTAGGCCCATTGTTATTTATAATATATATCAATGACCTTGATGAGGAATTACTAGTGATATGAGCAAATTCGCCGACGACACGAAGATAGGTAGGATAATTGATTCAAACATAGATGTCATAGAACTTCAGGAAGATTTAGACAAACTTAATTCGTGGTCAGAAAAGTGGCAGATGCAGTTCAATGTAGATAAATGCAAGGTTCTGAAGCTCGGGAGTGTCCATAACCCAAGCACTTATAAGTTAAATAACGTAGAACTTAGCCATACAGATTGCGAGAAGGACTTGGGGGTGATGTAAGCAGCAACCTTAAACCAAGACAGCAATGCCTAAGCGTACGTAATAAGGCAAATAGATTACTGGATTATATCAAGAAGTGTTAGCAACAGAAGTCCAGAGGTTATATTACAGCTTTATACATCATTAGTAAGGCCTCACCTAGATTACGCAGCTCAGTTCTGGTCTCCATATTACAGAATGGACATAAATTCGTTAGAAAACATTCAGCGTAGAATGACTAAATTAATACATAGCATTAGAAATCTTCCTTACGAAGAAAGATTGAAGACCCTAAAATTACATTCACTTGTAAGACGTAGAATGAGGGAGACATGATCGAGGTATACAAGTGGAAAATGGGTATTAACAAAGGGATATAAATAAGGTCTTGAGGATATCTCTCCAGAGAGAACCCAATAATGGATTCAAGTTAGATAAGTTTAGATTTAGAAAGGATATAGGAAAGTATTGGTTTGGAAATAGGGTAGTT
>WNWK01058378.1:0-10474 GCA_009830355.1 Cherax destructor | reverse complement strand
CGCTACTATAAACTTCTTCACAGTGTCGGGGGACTCACCTATACATACTTCATCACAGTGCTTGGGACTCACCTCAATATACTTTGGGTTGTACTCGGAGATTTCATTGAGACAGATGTCGTTTTTTTCCCGCCTCGTGACACTTCCTCCTTGGCTTTAGACACCCGGTCCTGCAGCTTCTTCACCTAAAATATCATTTAACCTTAAATAAGATTATTTCAATAAAGAAACTAAAAAACTGCATACTTATAATAAAACTTACAAAATATTTTCTTAGAATTTCAATAAAAATATAATAATAATTAAAACTTTCACTGCAATTATTACAAATTTCATTTTTGGTGATCTTTAAGAAACAAAATTTAGATTTTTTATTTCAACCTCGTGCACATTAACAAATATCTGAAGCCACATGTATAACCAATTATTACTCATCTATTAGTTAAGAGTGTGGCTGCCACAGTATCAGTTAAAGGGCATGGGTGTTTCAAAATTAGTTATGGGGGATGGGGCTGCAACAGAATTAGTTAATGGGGTAAGGCTGTCAAGAGTTAGTTAAGGGGTTGGGGGCAGCCCGAGTTAGTTAAGGGTTTTGGGGGCCGTCACAGAGTTAGTTAAGGGTTGGGGCAGTCACAGAGTTAGTTAAGGGGGGGGTGCCATAGAATTACTTAAGAGGGTGGGTATCAGCTAAGGGTGTGGAGCCAAATCAAATTAGTTAGGAGGTGGGGCTGAATCAGAATTAGTTAAGGGAGGTGCAGCTGCCACATAATTTAAAAAATCACAAAAAGCATATGCATGAAAAATTCTGAAGTGTCTGGCTTTCCAGATATTTATATTTAATACAATGTATAAAATATTGGTAACACTTTTAACCATTAAACTGTGGCACACCCAAAATATTAAATACTTTTTTAACAAGTTGAAAGAGTATTTTTCAAAGTAGAATAAAGGAAAATAATATAATCAGATGAAAACTTACAATTTTATGGTGTGTTCAATTTGGCCAAAAAAACGAGATCACTATGTATACTAGTTTCTTATGATATTAGATGTGTTTCAAAGTGTTTTAGCACTTTAATCATGGGGAAATGTATAGTCTAACGTTGTTCCACTTGAAATATACAATGTAAATTAGGGGTAAATAATTTTTTTTTTTTAAACCCCTTTGGTCTTCTAACACTATGTACAAGGAATGCTTATATTACAATTTTTAAAGGTGTAATACTCCTCAAAACATGGAAATAAGTCACACTGTATGACTTTCCTGGGATAATTTTTTTTTATTATAATTACCTTTGGTTAGAGTGAATATATAATAAAACTAAACATGGTCTCTGTCAATCCTTCGGTACCTTCCCTTCTTCATGCATATACATATACTGAACAAACACACCAACAACTCCATATCCCACTGTTTTTTAACAAAATTCCAGTTACTTTACCAGCTTGCCATTCTACCCACTCCCTCACAGACTACTCCTCACTCCTATATGGATGTTATTCCTCACTGCCCCATGCACAATATAACTGCCTTCCCTATATTCACAACATGCAACTACTGATCAAAATATCTCCATCTTTCCAACACCACTTCCCATCTAACATTTCTGCTTTTCATTCTTAAATGCTGCCTTCATCTTCATTTGCATTTTTGGGCCTCTGGGATTTCATCTTCATCTTAGCTCTTTCTCCAAAGAATACCAAGTGCCAGTGGTATTTTGCACTCTGTAATGAACTACAGTGGAACCCCTTTGGGACTCAAACTTAATTAGTTCCAGAAGGCTGTTCGAGTGCCGATCTGTTCGAGTACCGAACGAATTTTTTCCCCTAAGGAATAATGTAAATTAGATTAATCCATTTCAGACCCCAAAAATAAACTTACAGCAAATTTGCGGTGTATTTTGTATGGTATTTATGATTGTTTTCCCGTTTTCTTGGTCTCATTTGATAGAATGAAAATATTTACAAAAAATAAAATGATTTTGAATGATTTACAGACTCATCAGTATCTGATGGGGGCTGATAGACGAATACTGTGGTGGCGCTAATACAATGTTGTATAATTACTTAAATTTTAGTAATAAAGATTATCTATCACATTTTTTCCCAACTTGATATCAGAAACACGATAGATAACCTAGAAGCACAATAAAGATGCCAAAATTAATAATAAATGGCATATTTTTGGAGAGGCAGTGGCAGTTTTTACATCAGGGCACACAAAATAACCAATTTTTCCGGTTGGCTGTTATCACTTATCTTCTTAGACCCCAGGGTGACTTATTTATACAAATACAGTGGAATCCAGTTTCCTCATATCAACTTTCAAAAATTTTTTTTAAAACCTTTTGCCCCGGTATTGAACGGCCTGTTTGAACCGCAGAACCCAGCCCTCCCCCCCCCTTTGCCTCCCCGGCCGTCATGAGTCAGTCTGTCTTAGTTTCTCCTCGAGTGAACATTACATTATATACTAGGTATTTAAAGTGCCCTAGAGCGAAAAAAGCAAAAACAGTACACTCAATTACCTTAAAATATTTGTAGTGAAGGTTTTAATTTGGGTGTAAGGTGAATAGAAAGGAAAGTAGGTTTCAAAGTGTGGTGGGTATGAAACCCCCCATCTGGCTACCCTACCACACATTATATCGGCATTTAAAGTCCCCTAGGCGAAAAAATCCGTACAGTACACCATTACTTACCTTAAAATATTTGTAGTCTTAATGTAGATGAGGGGTGAGAAAAAAGATGAGAAATGAGCATGAGAGTGTAGAAGATTTGTGATTTTTGTAAACAAACCAGTTGTTGTTGTTGTTACCAGCCTGGCACGGGGTTTTTTGCCCTCGCCACTGGAAAAACATCTCATTTTTTTTAATTTAAGTTTATATGTTACGAGCATGTTTATTACATAATTTTGAAAAACTATCAAAAATGGATTAAGCAAAATGTCTATATTCGTTTTATACGACATTTAATCCCTGAGTGATTATTATTGTGTTATTTTTATTTTTTATGGCCTTTTCAATAAAAACACTTTGGATTTTAATGTGTTCCCGCATGCCAGCCAAGGGGAAGTTTTGGGGTTTAAAACAAAGGGTTTAGTGACAAAGGGAGCATTAGGGGGTGTAGTGATTAAACGATAGAAAAGTACAAACAAATAAACTCCTGAAGATAAGCCGCTCTGCCTATCTTCTGCAAGGAATATAAATGGTGTATGTACCTGTTCATTTTCATTATTTTTTTATGAAAGAAGGATCAAAGTTAGCAACAAACTCCATTTTCTTTACAAAAATGTCTGGGAAAGGGAAAAAAGTTTTTTAGCTTAGGAGAAAGCCTCCCCAAACCTTCCTCTACCACATTCTAAAGAATAATGGGCCCCCCCGGGGAAAGGGCCCAAAACTTCGAAACCAAAGTTTTTTTTAGCAAAAGTCCTCGGTTACCCAAAGGAAGCGGTCCCCTGCTCCCAAACGCAGGGTGCCAGTGAAGGGTTTTTTACCATTATAAACATTACTAGTGCGCCCTTTGATTAAAATATTTGGTGTTTTTTTGGTGGTTTGTTTTGCCACTTTAAATAAGTCCCCTTTTCCAAGAAGCTTCCTGGGCACCCCCTTTAAAGAAGGAGGAAAAAACAATAAAAGGAAATCTGAAAAAAATGAAAGTGGTGTAGTCTGGGATCGCCAGGGGTTCGAAACTCCACTACTATCTACACATCCCGGCACAGAAAAGAGATCAAGGAAGAATGTTTGGGGGTTAATTTTTTAACGAAACAAAGATTGAAAAAAGGGGTGAGGTTGGGAAAGGTTTTTTGTGGATCCATGAAAAAAAGAGGCGGGTGACAGTATTTCATGGCAAATTTTTGGGGGAAGTTTTACGCAGATCTTGTGAAGAAAACCTGGAACCAGGGAAGGAGAGTGATTTTAAAGCCAGCAAAGGCTGGTTTGAGAAGTTTAAAAACGTGGGCATACACAATGTTTTGGGGGCATGGTAGGGCAGCCGTCAGACAAAAGGGAGCTAAAAAAATTTTGGGAAAATTCAAGGGGGTTTGTAGAGCTGTTCCCCCCAGCAAGTGTTTAATTGGATGAAAAGGACTTTTTAAAAAAATCCCAAAGGGCCAATTACCAGGAGGGGAAAAAGGGAAGCCAGGACAAAGCCTAGAAAAAATCCTTAGAGTGCCCAAGCCAGGGGGATTTTAAAATAAATTTACTGGTGCATCAAGAAACCCAGACCCCTTTAGGAAAACAGTGTTGACAAGAATAATTTTGGGGTTTACTAAAAACATGGGTCACTAAGATTTTAAGGGAAAGGGTGACAGGTTTGGCCCCCGTGTGAAGAAATACCTCCTGGAAAAAAAATTTACTAAGGCCCCCTGTATGGGCAATTCCCCGCTCATCCTCAAACTTGAAGAGTTGTTGCCTGACAACATAAATTTCATCAGAGTGAAGTTCTTGCCTCTAACACCACTCCTCTCATCCAGCCCATGGACCAGCAGGTCATTTCCAACCAAGAAACTGTACACCAAAGCACTGTTTCAGAGATTAACACAATATGACCAATGACTCTGAATTGACCCATAAGAGAGTTCTGGAAAGAACACCTCAATGTCGTGCATTGCATGGGCCTTATAGAGTAAGGCAGGAGGAAGTGACTTCAGGACTCTGAGAACTCTGCTTGGAGACCACTGTGGCCGGATTGTGTCCAAGAGGAATTTTGAAGTTGAGGCTGACCCTGACAACCTGGGCCTGTTGTGCAACATGTTGTGGAAGATATTGTGGAGTTAGAGGAACGGCCTGGGGTTGGAGAGTGAGTGGTGAAGAGGATGTGGAAAAGTTGATGGAGGAGCACAGGTAGAGCTAACAACTGAGAGAGCTGCAGAGGCTTCATCTGGAACAGCAACAGACCACAGCTGAGGTTATTGCTTCAAAGGAGGAGAGAGATAAGGAGGTGCCTTCTTCAGTGTAGGAGATGTGTACAAAGTGGAATGAGTTGCAGACATTTGTTGAAAGATACCACCTGAGCAAGCTGAAATGAGCCTTCTGTGCAACCACTTCAGTGACAGAGCCATGTTGTACTTCAGAAAAGTGTTGAAGAGTCACCAGAAACAGAGGACTGTGGACAGTTACTTTACCAGGCAGAGGTCCTGAGTGACTCTCAAGCTGAATCCTAGTGGCATTAAAGACCAAGAAGGAAGTAACCCCAGAGTACTTGTTACCTGAGAGTCCTTTTTGGAGGATTCCTTCAACCCACTAACACCCACTGCTCCAATCATCATCTATATCTTCCAGATATATATAAGTCTCTTCAATAAGGTAGGTAAATGTTATTTTTTATTAGTGATTATTTTTTGTGGAGCAATTAATTGTATTTACATTATTTCTTATGGGAAATAAGGTTTCAGATAACGAAAGATTCAGATTAAGTAATGGCTCACTGGACTGGATTAATTTCGTTAACTGAGGGTCCACTGTACATATTTTATTCATTCTAGAGTGTATATCAGGTTTCATATTATTTATATTGTTTATTATGTCATATTAGATGAACTGTAATAGATAAATAGCTGTCGAGTTGATAATAAGCGTCATAGTGAAGTACTATTTTTGTCATGCCTCCTGACAGCAGGAACGGATTAATTAGTTACATTATTTCTTATGGGAAATATCGCTTCGAATGTTTCGACTTTAGAGACTAGCTCCTGAAGCGGATTAGTTGAAACTTGGGGTTCCACTGTAATATAAAAAAAAAAAAAAAAATTTGATTAAACACGAAATAGTATGTAAAGTTCCAGCGGAGTTTTGGACTGAGGCGACAGCTGTGAGACTGACGCACATGTTCTGGCAGGTCGCGTTTGTTTAGTCGAATGCCAAGCAAACGGTCGACTACCGAGCAATTTTTGACCTAACAAGCGCGTTCGAGGAGTACCGAATTGTTTGAGTGCGGAGCTGTTCGAGTACCAGGTTCACTGTACATGAATCTGAGTGCCCAGGTGCTACACACGTGGAATGTTTTCTATTTCTTTTATAAATTCTCTGGGATTCCTGCCTATGTCAGATATATGACAGTCTCTATGGCATGCAGAGGTAGTGAAAAAATTGGCATTCTCTGCTCTGCTTTCATTAGTGGTTAACTGAACAATGATTGGGGTTATCCACAGTCTTTAAAATCAATGGATATAGCCCCACTCCACAAAGATGACAGCAAAGCAAAAGCAAAGAACTACAGACTGACAGCACTGACAGCCCCACATTATAAAAATCTTTGAAAATTTTAAGAAGCAAAATAGCAAACCACATGGATTCACATAATTTATATAACCAAGGGTCTAAAGTAGGTCACTCCTGCCTCTTGCAATTAATAGGCCATTATGACATGATCTTGGATGCATTGAAAGACAATGTAGAATGTAGTATACACAGGCTTGGCTAAAGGCTTTTAAAAGTACAATCATGGTGTAATAGAAAAAAAAAATGCATGCAAAACGAAATAACCAGAAAAGTGGGCAGATGTATATTTAATTTTCTAAGTGAGCCCAAGGTGTAATGTAAATTGGAGGATGCCAGAGTAAAAAGCTCTGTTTCCCCAAGGCTAGTATTTACCCTTGTTCTTTTCCTCATTTTCTTTTTTGATATAGAAAAGAGGCATGAATCATGATCCAACAACATATCCTTTGCAGACGATCTATAATTTGTATGGCATCCTTGGAAAACAAACCTTCAAGCTGACATGAACAAAGTCTTCCAGTTCCCGTCAACAATATGACACTCAATGGGACAAGTTTCAGTTACTCCGTTATGGAAAGATTGAAATAAGAATGGAATGGAATGGTATAAAAAAAAACTTGAATCACTCAGCAGGGGTCTGACTTATGTAGAGATCTGGTGTGATTATGTCAGATTTCCCCAAAGGATCAAAAAGTATCAATATCACAACTGCAAGGAAAATGATGGCTGGATAACTAGAACCTTCAAAAAAAGGGGACCCAAGACAATGATGATCTTTTTAAGTCACTTGTTTCCCAAAACTGGAATACCTCTGTCTCTAACACCCAATTCAAGGCAGGAACACTGCAGACCTGAGAAAAAAACAGAGAGCCTTCATTGCCCAAAATTCAATCAACACCTAAATAACTGGGAACATTTGAAGTCCCTCAATCTGTCCCCTTGGGGTGTGGGTGAGATACTTATTTTTACCCTGGAAAATTCTAGAAGGTTGGTCTCATATCTGCACACAAAATCATTCCCCATGAAATTGAGGTTGAAAAATTCAAAATTTTCCCCAATAAAAAACAGGGATGCAATGAGTTTAAGGAAAATTCAATAAATGTTTGGCAACCAAAAATTTTCAATGTCCCCTCAAACATAAAAATTAACAGCCCCCTGGATCTCTTAAAGAAAGAACTGGACAAGTTTCTCAAGTCACCCCCTGATCCCCGGGCTGTGGTGTTTACTGGTTTGATCAAAAACAGCCTGGCTCATCGGGCCATCCTAAGCCTGGTCTGGGACTGGGTCAGGGGCTTCCCTCAGCCCCTCTCGTAGACCCCCAGGCAGATTCACCCCCTCCCCCCAATTATTCTATCCTCCTGTTTTTTTCCCCTAAACCTCCTTTTTTCAATTTCCCTTTAAATTTCCTCCTTTCACACACCCCCCGAATTCATCCCCCAACCTTAGCGATTTGCATTCAGGATCCCCTAAAAAATGTCATCAGCAAAAACAACCAGGATAATTCTCAGGGGTCATATTCAACATTCTTTAATCTTTCCCCCCCCAACATCCTAGCATTTCAATTTTAAAAAGAATGTCAGTTTTTCTGGGGATTTTCCTAGGCTGACAAACCTCCTTAATATTTTAATCATTATCTGTTAATAAGGTGCAAAAAAGCAGCATCAGTTAATGACTTCCAAATACAGTGGATCCCGGGTATTTTCGTTCCAGAATGCTGTTCAAGTGCCGTTACTGAGCAATTTGTTCCCAAAAGGGAATAATGTAAATTAGATTAGTCCTTTTAGCCCCCAAAAAATACACTTACAAAAGCACAAAAAATACACTTACATAATTGTTTGAGTTTAGAATACAAATGGGGGTCCACTGTATTTATGGTTCAATTTTTTGCACTTAAAATGGAAACATTTTTTTATATTTCCTTTAAAAAAGAAAAAAAAAAATTTGAAATTCTTTAAAAATATCAGAAAAAAAAAGGGAAAGGGGGGAGAAACAGAATGGAGAAAAGGTTTTTACTTATGTGATGTAGTTTACCCGGTAATGTAATGAACAAAGTGTATGTGATGTAGTGTCCTGAGTAATATCATGGACCCCGGTGTTTTGATGCCCCAAAACTCGAAAAATTATGTAAGTGTATTTTTGTAAGTGCTTTTGTAAGTGTATTTTGGGGGTCAAAAAGGACTAGTCTAATTTACATTATTCTTTGGGAACAAATTCGTTTGTAACGGCACTTGAACAGCATTCTGGGAAAAAATAAAACCGGGGGTCCACTGTCAATAACAAAGTGTATGTGATGTAGTACCTTATACCTTTGAAGAGTTTAAAAGTTTAACTCTCCGGGAACCAGGGGCCCAGGCTGTCTGGTGCCCTGGTCCCGGCTGTTGCTGCTGGAGGCCGCTCCCCACTTTCCACCACAGCCTGGTTGACCCCTAGCACCTGGTGAAAATACTTGTCCAGTTTCCTCTTGAAGGCCCACACTTGTTCCAGCCATGTTTCTGACACAGTGGAACCCCGGAACGAAAAAAAATTCATTCGAAGCCTGCTCAAGTGCCTTCGAGCAATTTCTTCCATAAGAAAAATGTCATTTAGGTTAGTCTATTTCAGACCCCAAAATACACTTCCCGCCTTCTATTATCTTACAAATTGCATGTTTTCCCGGGGTTTTGTTCCGGGGTTCCACTGCATGGTAAGATGTTAAATTCTGGCCCCGAATGTTGATAAATATTCCATTGTCCCCTCCCCCCCTGCTCCTCCTGGGTTTTTTTACTTTCCCTCTCATATCCCTCTCACTCAGTACGTTGTTATGGCAGTGTGCAGATTTGGGCCCAGGCCCTCAGTACTTTCCGGTACAGTGGCCCCCCAGGGGCTACCCTGGTATCAGCCGACTCATGTTTCAGTTGCTTTTTCAGCAAAATTTTTACCTATTCGGCTATTTCCCAGTTTGGCCGGCATAGCATCCTGTCCGCCTGCCCCTTGCACACCCCCCTGTGCAGGCGTTGTAAGATCTAGCTTTTTATCCTTGAGTGAACAATACCCTTGCACTCATAAAACATTTCACAATAAATTCATTGTGTTTAGTGCTTGTTTATTCATTGTGACTGTGAAATAAGACCATGGTCCCAAAAAACTTCATAGTAGCAGCCCTTTGGTAAAGAAAGAAAAACGATAAATTGAAAAAAAAATTGAGCAAAGTACCCAAAGTGGAGGAGGAAGAGGGGGGAGAATGTTTCTTCAGTGATTCTCGATATTCGATACTAAAGCGCTGAGTCAAAAAGGCTATGCACCAGCCAGTGAAAAGTGTAGCATTAACAGTGTAAAGTAAGTTAAGCAATTTCGATAGGAAATCAACACAAAACGCCCCTAATGTTGTTGGGTTTTATGGGGGGATACAACACCGCCCTTTGCGGCCAGGACCCCACTATGTAAGGGTTATCTTTTTGTGGCCCCAACCCCCAACAACAAACAACACAGCAACACTGTCGGTTAGGGGGGAAAACATATGACATATTTTATTAATTCTAATATATATCATGTTTTTTTGTTATTAATATTGTTTAATATGTCATATTAGATGAATTTTGATAGATAAATAAGTCTAAGTTGATATTAGTGTCTTTAAGGACTATCTTGTCCTGCCTCCAAACAAAATCTCCTGCCTCTCTCATACACCAACAAAGTCTTCAATAAAGGGAAAACTGATTTAAATGTTCATTTATCCATTAAAATTATCTTTATATTTATTTTTTTTTTTTTTCTGTATGTAAAACTATAGTATTTATTCTTTAAAATAATAAATTTTTTTGAATATTTTTGGGTGGAACTAATTGTTTTAATTTGTTTGATCTCATTCAAATAATTGCATTGCTCAAATTTAAAAAATTATTATGTTCAACTTGTATTCAAATTTTCAACTTAGATACACAACTATACTTATTTTGTAAAAATTTTCAACCATAATTTTTTCCATGTATTCTACTGTTAATTAATCAAGTCCCACAATGTAGCATATTAGGGGCTTTTGGCATGTACACCTCATTTATACCTAACTATGTAGTTCAACATTGTATCATGTCTAAATAAAATTATTATTATTATTTCTTATGGGAAATATAAATTGCTTTTGGCCGGGTTGGGTTGAGGGCCCAGCTCCTGGAACGGTTACGGCCAAAACTCGGGGACCCCTGTATATATTATCATTATCTCTCTCCTCCGCTAAATGGTATGCAAGACTTGGGCGTTCCCAGTAATTTAGGTGCTTTACTGGC
>WNWK01058377.1:0-10474 GCA_009830355.1 Cherax destructor | reverse complement strand
CTGTTTATGATAAATTTAAAATTTTTAATTTTTGTTACACTCAAATTTTATGAAAATTTTTTTTAAAGGGGAAAAATTTTTTTTTTTGAAAAAACAATTTCTATTTTCAATCCTAGAGTTACATGAAACTTTATTATAAGTTGAATTGAATGTCACCATATTGGATATGTATATATATATGTATATATATATATATATATATATATATATATATATATATATATATATATATATATATATATATATATATATATTATATATATATATATATAATATATATATATATATATATATATATATATATATATAAAATAATATATTATATATATATATATATATATATATATATATATATATATATATATATATATATATATATATATATATATATATATATATATATATATATATATATACATATATATATACATATCCAATATGGTGACATTAATTCAACTTATAATAAAGTTTCATGTAACTCTAGGTATTGAAAATAAGAAATTTATGTATGTATTCAAAAATTAATATAATTTCCTCTTAAAAAAGTAACTATAACAAAGAGTGAGGAATGAATAAGAAAAGAATTAAAGTCAAGTATAATATGTCAGGAACATCTCTTCAACAGCTGTGTTTTGTGTACAAAATTTCAACTATCTACATGCAACTAAATTATATAATTTTAAAGAAAACACTTTGAACTGCAAATCTGTTATACATATTATTCACAAATCCTTTTAATATATAAATGATTATACTTTCAATGGTAGACAAATGAAAAAATTATTATTAATGAGAGCATTTACTAGTGTATTAATTTTTGCAACTATTTATGTGTATATTATAATATTTTAAATTAGATGCTCACAAACGTGCTTATTAAAGTTTATAGATTTAATAAAGACATAATGTGCACACTTAAGATAATGTAAAGAGAAAAAAACTATTAATTATAATTCAAACACCAGTGAATGCTCACACTGTGAACAGCTGGCCTGCCCATGTAAACAAAAAACTCAAGAATCAATAATATACAATGAAAAAGACTCAAAAACTTATATTTTTCTACAATACAACAATATGAGAACCTTGTCACATCAATACAATACACAATTAACATTTTATAATAATACAACATTAATTTTTAAGATAATTATTATTAAACATATCAATTTACTCTATAACTTCAATGGTTAATCTTTCTCTATTTTATGCATTGAATATAAATTTTACAGTTTACATTAGTTCAATTACAGATTACATTATGCATTGAATATAAATTTTACAGTTTACATTAGTTCAATTACAGATTACATTATGGTTTATGCTTTTACATATTCTACATAAATTTAAAGGCCAATCATACTCTATTTTATGCTCATAGACTTTGCAATGTTCTATATAAATTCAATGGTCAATCTCACACTATTTTATACATTGAATAATATAAATTATACAAGTTTACAATAGTTCAATTAAAGATTACATTATGGTTTATGTTTTTATGATGTTCTATACAAATTCAATGGGCCATCTCACACTATTTTATGCATTGAATAATATAAATTATACAAGTTTACATTAGTTCAATTACAGATTACATTATGGTTTATGTTTTTACTTAAGCTTAATTAATTATTTATGTTACAATATAGTTGATGCTTTGATGAAGCTTAATAACAAGAAGGATTGTAAAGGTAGAAGGTAGATATGTAGTAAAAAACATAATGTACAGGAAGCAACACTGGGGGGGAGAAAAGGTCAGGTTGTGTGTGGTTTTTACGCCACCTTGCCCCTCTCACAGCGCTACCTCCCCTACTCTATGTTAGAAAAAGGAAAGTGGTGGTAGGTTAGGGAAGGTTATGTTAGGGAAAGTGGTGGTAGGTTAGGGAAGGTTATGTTAGGGAAAGTGGTGGTAGGTTAGGGAAGGTTAGGTTAGGTTAGGTTAGGTTAGGTTTTGTTAAAAGGTATGCCCACAGACCAAGTTTTCCAGTCGGCCTCATTAGGTTAGGTTTTTGTCTTCTCTTAGGGTACTCTGCCCTGATCAGCTTATTCCTCAGCGATGTGTCTTTTCTCCAGGCAATCATGGGTGGTTCATTGGGAAAGAAATCTGACCAAGATGCCTCTCCGAATTCTTGGGTTATCCAGTCCCATAGGTCTCCCAGCTCCTGCCTGTAGATCTGTGGGAGTTGCTGGCTGTACAAAGCCGGTAATACTGCTCTGGAATCTGTTCTGCTTCTTGTTGTTTTAAGGAGGTCCTCCCTGTTTGCTCTTGATAATTTTTCTTCTGCTGCTAACAGGACTCTTCTGGGGTAGTCTCTGAGCTCGAAAAAACTCCACATTTCGGCCAGGGATTTCTTGAATTCTCCTTCCTCACTGCTGATCCTCTTGATCCTGAGTGCCAGTGAATAGGGCAGTGACTGTCTCAGTGATTTGGGGTGCGAGGAGGCCCAAAGCAGGTACTGGTGTGCGTTCCCCGGCTTGTAGTAAGTCCTCGTATGTATTCTTCTTTCTTTGTTCAAGTACACTATTGTATCCAAGAAAGGGAGTTCACTGTCACTCTGTTCTGATGTGAACTTAAGTGATGGGTGTACTGTGTTCGCCCAGTTCTTGAATTTTTCCACAGTTTGTTGACCACCTTTAATGATACAGAAGATGTCATCAATGTATCTATTGTAGGTGATCAGTCCCATTTCTTCTTTGTTTAGTTCTTTCTCCAGGACCACATGGACAAAGATCTCTGCCACTGCTACTGAGACTGAAGCCCCAATTGCTGTGCCAGTCTTCTGCCGATATGTGGTTCCATTAAATTTTAGGATGGTGTCCCTCATTATGTGTGTAATTGAGTCCTGGATCAGACTAGCTTCTGGTGGTTTTCTGATCCCCAGGGAGAACAGGCGCCCTCGTATTGTCTCCAGATTCTCCTTGTAGAAAGCTGCTATCACCTCTGCTGCTTCTCCTTGTGGAATTGATGGGTATAGGGACTCAATGTCTAGGGAGACTAGTTGCAGGTCCTCTGGGCATGTCCCCAACTTGTCTCTGGTCTCCTCCATCAGGTTTATGAAGTGAGTTGTGTCCTTAATCCTGTCAGGGAGAAGATCTAAAAGGGGCATTAGTATAGCAGTCATTAGTTTATCTACTGGTCTGGTCGGTGCTGTACAACCCGACAAGACCGGTCGTGTTTTGAAGGTACCTGTCTCACTGTCCCTGTCTTTGTGTGTCTTGGGAAGAAAGTACATATTAGGTATTTTTGAGTTGAACTTCAGAAATGAGTCTCTCAAGGCTACTGTCATTACCCCTTTCTCACCGTTGTTATCATATAGTTTAAGTACTAAGTTGTTGCCTCTGTCTTGTATTTCCCTCAGTAATTTCTCTGGTTCCTCTATTTCTTCATAAGTTTTTGCGTTTTTTACGTGCTTCTCCCCTGCCTTCACATAGTTGGTTGCTTTGAAGATTACTATTTCTGATCCTTTGTCTGCGTCTGATACTACAATATCATCTCTTCTTTCAAGGTTTTCTAGACATTTCTTCTCTTTAATTTTTAAGTTAGGCCTCCATCTGCCATTCTTTCTCCCCTGGATTCTCTTTCTTATTTCCTCCGTTTTCTTCTTTAAACCTGGAAGTCTCTTAATGGGAAATGGAACTGTTGGTGGCGGTCTCATATATTTCTCTGTGGTTGAAAGTGTTATCCGTGCCTTGGATTCTCTTTCCCCTGTCATATCTCTGTTCCATGCCTTCTCAAAGTTCACATTAACCTGGGTTTCCAGTTTCTGAATCCAATCTTCAATATTCTTCTCCAGCAGTTTCTGTGTTGGTGGGCCTGGCACATAAGATAGTCCCTTACTTAGTACTCTTTTCTCGTAGTCTGTGAGTGGCACTTCTGAGACTACCAGTTTCTCCAGTTCCCTGTATTTCTTGTGTCTGGCTGGTTGTACCTGTATTTCTCTCCTCCCCCTCTGTCTCTGCCGTAGCCATTCTGAAAAGGATCATTATTTAGTCTGTTGTTATTTCTCCAATTGTTGTCATTTCTATATTGGTTATTGTTATTCCTCCAATTGTTATTCGTTCCATATTGGTTATTATATGGTCTGTAATTATTGTTGTTATACTCAGGTCTTGGTTGGTTATATGGTTTGTAGTAGTTGTTCTGTTGCTGGTTGTATGGTTTATAGTAGTTATTCTGTTGTTGGTTCTCATTCCCTTGGTACGGTTTGTTTTTCCTGGGTGGTTTCGGCTTATGTGGTTTTGGTTTATTGGTTTTCAAAATTTCCATCATTTCTTTAAGTGTATTTAAAATTTCCTTTACTCCATTTCCTTCTATTCTGTTTTCGTCTGTCTCTATTACTGTTTCTTTAATTTGGTCGGTTTCTTGCTCTTTAGTTTCTTTATCTTTGCCTTCTTTGGTTTCTTTTGTATCCAGTACTTCTTTCCATTTATTCATCAGTGTTTCTAGTACTGATGATCCTTCTGTTATGTCCTCCGTCCTCTTACTCAGTTCAATGAGTGCTGCTTTTTTCGCCGGCTTTTTCCTGTTGCTCTTACTGAAATTTTGTGCATATGCTACTATGTCCTTGGCTGTTTCTGTATCGAATTCCGCCATTATCCAATTCTTTACCACATTAATTTGCTGCACCATGTGTTCACAGGCAACCTGCATTCCTGCTACCTGTATCGCAGCTAGTGCCTTATAGTGGTTAAGCGTCTCTTCTTCCATTGTTCTGATCAGCCAGTCTGGGTATGCATGGGAGGTTGCCAGGTTCTCTATGTGTAGTGGCTTTTGCCCCATATCTGGCAAAACCCCTACCTTCTCACAGTCCTGAAAATATAGAATTTTATTATATGTTTTTTCTAAGTCCCTATACATACGTTGTAGCATATTACTAGCCTTTTGTTCCTTCCTGTTCAGTGTTTTGCTAGGTCTCCAGCCTCCATCTATCTCTGGAAGAGGATCTGTTATTCTCTTCGTTAGAGTGACTTTGTCTGATACCAATCTGAAAGGAAAAGAACCCAGTACTCCATCTGTCATATCCATGCCGTTCATTATTGCCCAGGGCCCCTTAAAAAACTTCTGCGGTTCTCTGACCGCTCTCGTTCCTGTCCATCTAAACGTCTGTTCTCTTGTCTCTTCTTCTGCTGAAATCCCCAGGAGGATGTCTTCTGGTAGGTCAATCTGTTCTTCTCGCAGGAGTCCAGACACCATTTTCCCATCCTTGTGTCCTTGGAGGTGGAAGGGTAGGCCATAGTCCCTGGTTGTTGGTTCTTGTTCCAGGATCACTACTTCCCTCTCTGTCGGGCTGCTCGTCAGTGGATGTAGGATTTCTCTGACTCTGTCTGTGGTGCTTTTTTTCTTCCACAATCAGGTCAAATTCCTCCTGTCCCTTAGGTTTTGGTTGCTCCTTGTCTCCCTCTTCTCTTTTGGTTTCTTTATTTCTTTCTCTGCCGCCATGGTCCTAGTTACCATCAGTTGTTCTAGTTCCTCCTCTCCTTGTGTGTACAACCCAAAGACAAATTCCTCTATGGTCTCGGCTGTTTCCAGGTTCATGAATCTCAGAACAAATTCTGTTAGGTCGGTGGTACTCAGAGAAAGACAGTAGGTAAGTTTTAAAAGCGAGGTGAAAGGTTACAAGTATGGATGTAAGCTAAACAGTTCATTCAACCGACATGTTTCTGAGCCAATTTCAGACTCTCTTCAGGCCCTTGAACTGTAGTAGCATCCGTAAGTGTATCTTTCCCACTGTTTTATTAGGTTAAGATACAGCATATTTATACAAGTTCCAACACCTCTCCTTACCTACTACAATACTACTATGACAGGTCAGAGGTTATCATCTCTACCCTTTAGTTGTGACTATTATCATGCATGTCCTTCAAAATTTCCACTACCTCTCTCAACAAATTTGCCCAAACTCTTTTAACCTGTGTTCCTATTACAAATATATCTAAAGGCATTTGTGCAATTTTTACAATCTCTGTCTTTCTTCAGTTCTGTTTTAATTACATGTTTCTTTGTACTATTTTATTACATACACTCTAAAGAAATTATACATTTCATTTTTATAGTACAGGTCCCTCCATAATTTCACTCATTACAATATAATTTGCTGATGTAGGTCTATAGATATATTATTATGTTCACATTAATTTGTTAAATCCTGGTCTCCTTTCCAACTTGCTGTGGGGGGTTAAGGTTAGGTTTTGTTAAAAGGTATGCCCACAGACCAAGTTTTCCAGTCGGCCTCATTAGGTTAGGTTAGGTTAGGTTAGGTTTTTGTCTTCTCTTAGGGTACTCTGCCCTGATCAGCTTATTCCTCAGCGATGTGTCTTTTCTCCAGGCAATCATGGGTGGTTCATTGGGAAAGAAATCTGACCAAGATGCCTCTCCGAATTCTTGGGTTATCCAGTCCCATAGGTCTCCCAGCTCCTGCCTGTAGATCTGTGGGAGTTGCTGGCTGTACAAAGCCGGTAATACTGCTCTTGAATTCGTTCTGCTATTTGTAGTTTTAAGGAGGTCCTCCCTGTTTGTTTTTGATAATTTTTCCTCTGCTGCTAACAGGACTTTCCTAGGGTAGTCTCTGAGCTCGAAAAATCTCCACATTTCGGCCAGGGATTTCTTGAATTCTCCTTCCTCACTGCTGATCCTCTTAATCCTGAGTGCCAGAGAATAGGGCAGTGACTGTCTCAGTGATTTGGGGTGCGAGGAGGCCCAAAGCAGATACTGGTGTGCGTTCCCCGGCTTGTAGTAAGTCCTCGTATGTATTCTTCTTTCTTTGTTCAAGTACACTATTGTATCCAAGAAAGGGAGTTCACTGTCACTCTGTTCTGATGTGAACTTTAGTGATGGGTATACTGTGTTCGCCCAGTTCTTGAAGTTCTCCACAGTTTGGTGACCTCCTCTGGTGATACAAAAGATATCATCAATGTATCTATTATAGGTGATCAGTCCCATTTCTTCCTTGTTCAATTCTTTCTCCAGGACCACATGGACAAAGATCTCTGCCACTGCTACTGAGACTGAGGCCCCAATTGCTGTGCCAGTCCTCTGTCGATATGTTGTCCCATTGAATCTCAGGATGGTGTCCCTCATTATATGTGTAATTGAATCCTGGATCAGTCTTGCTTCCGGTGGTTTCCTGATCCCCAGGGAGAAGAGTCGCCCTCGTATTGTCTCCAGATTTTCCTGGTAGAATTCTGCTATCACTTTTGCTGCTTCTTCTTGTGGAATCGATGGGTATAAGGACTCAATGTCTAAGGAGACTAGTTGCAGGTCCTCTGGGCACATCCCCAACTTGTCTCTGGTTTCCTCCATCAGGTTTATGAAGTGAGTCGTGTCCTTAATCCTGTCAGGGAGAAGATCTAAAAGGGGCATTAGTATAGCAGTCATTAATTTGTCTACTGGTCTGGTTGGCGCTGTACAGCCTGACAGGACCGGTCGTGTTTTGAAGGTACCTGTCTCACTGTCCCTGTCTTTGTGTGTTTTGGGAAGAAAGTACATATTAGGTATCTTTGAGTTGAACTTCAAAAGCGAGTCTCTCAAGGCCACCGTCATTATCCCTTTCTCACCGTTATTGTTGTATAGTTTAAGCACCAAATCGTTTCCTCTATCTTGTATTTCCCTCAGTAATTTCTCTGGTTCCTCTATTTCTTCATATGTTTTTGCGTTCTTTACATGTTTTTCTCCTGCTTTCACATAATTTGTTGCCTTGAAAATTACTATTTCCGAACCCTTGTCTGCGTCTGATACTACAATATCGTCTCTATTTTCTAGGCTTTCTAGACACTTCTTCTCTTTAATTTTTAAGTTAGGCCTCCATCTGCCATTCTTTCTCTCCTGGATTCTCTTTCTTATTTCTTCCGTTTTCTTCTTCAAGCCTGGAAGTTTTTTAATGGGTAATGGAACTGTTGGTGGTGGTCTCATATATTTCTCTGTGGTTGATAGGGTTATTCGTGTTCTGAAATCTTGTTCCCCTGTCATATCCCTGGTCCACGCCTTCTCAAAGTTCACATTAACCTGGGTTTCCAGTCTCTGAATCCAGTCTTCTATATTCTTCTCCAGCAGTTTCTGTGTTGGGGGGCCTGGCACAAAAGATAGTCCCTTACTTAGCACTCTTTTCTCGTAGTCTGTGAGTGGCACTTCTGAGACTACCAGTTTCTCCAGTTCCCTGTATTTCTTGTGTCTGGCTGGTTGTACCTGTATTTCTCTCCTCCCCCTCTGTCTCTGCCGTAGCCATTCTGAAAAGGATCATTATTTAGTCTATTGTTATTTCTCCAATTGTTGTCATTTCTATATTGGGTATTGTTATTCCTCCAATTGTTATTCGTTCCATATTGGTTATTATATGGTCTGTAATTATTGTTGTTATACTCAGGTCTTGATTGGTTATATGGTTTGTAGTAGTTGTTCTGTTGCTGGTTGTATGGTTTATAGTAGTTATTCTGTTGTTGGTTCTCATTCCCTTGGTACGGTTTGTTTTTCCTGGGTGGTTTCGGCTTATGTGGTTTTGGTTTATTGGTTTTCAAAATTTCCATCATTTCTTTAAGTGTATTTAAAATTTCCTTTACTCCATTTCCTTCTATTCTGTTTTCGTCTGTCTCTATTACTGTTTCTTTAATTTGGTCGGTTTCTTGCTCTTTAGTTTCTTTATCTTTGCCTTCTTTGGTTTCTTTTGTATCCAGTACTTCTTTCCATTTATTCATCAGTGTTTCTAGTACTGATGATCCTTCTGTTATGTCCTCCGTCCTCTTACTCAGTTCAATGAGTGCTGCTTTTTTCGCCGGCTTTTTCCTGTTGCTCTTACTGAAATTTTGTGCATATGCTACTATGTCCTTGGCTGTTTCTGTATCGAATTCCGCCATTATCCAATTCTTTACCACATTAATTTGCTGCACCATGTGTTCACAGGCAACCTGCATTCCTGCTACCTGTATCGCAGCTAGTGCCTTGTAGTGGTTCAGCGTTTCCTCCTCCATTGTCCTGATTAACCAGTCTGGGTATGCATGTGAAGCTGCCAGGTTCTCTATGTGTAGTGGTTTCTGTCCCATATCTGGCAAAACCCTACCTTTTCACAGTCCTGAAAATATAGAATTTTATTATATGTTTTTTCTAAGTCCCTATACATACGTTGTAGCATATTACTAGCCTTTTGTTCCTTCCTGTTGAGTGTTTTGCTAGGTCTCCAGCCTCCATCTATCTCTGGAAGAGGATCTGTTATTCTCTTCGTTAGAGTGACTTTGTCTGATACCAATCTGAAAGGAAAAGAACCCAGTACTCCATCTGTCATATCCATGCCGTTCATTATTGCCCAGGGCCCCTTAAAAAACTTCTGCGGTTCTCTGACCGCTCTCGTTCCTGTCCATCTCAACGTCTGTTCTCTTGTCTCTTCTTCTGCTGAAATCCCCAGGAGGATGTCTTCTGGTAGGTCAATCTGTTCTTCTCGCAGGAGTCCAGACACCATTTTCCCATCCTTGTGTCCTTGGAGGTGGAAGGGTAGGCCATAGTCCCTGGTTGTTGGTTCTGTTCCAGGATCACTACTTCCCTCTCTGTCGGGTTGCTCGTCAGTGGATGTAGGATTTCTCTGACTCTGTCTGTGGTACTTTTTTCTTCTTCTTCGGTTAGGTTAGGTTAGGTTAGGTTAGGTTAGGTTAGGTTAGGTTATGTTAGGTTAGGTTAGGTTAGGTTAGGTTAGGTTAGGTTAGTTTTCTGTAGAAAACCCTAGTTTTTCTATAGGAAATCCTAGTTTCTTATAGAAAATCCTAGTTTTTCTATCGAAAATCCTAGTTTTCTGTAGAAAATCCTAGTTTTCTGTAGAAAATCCTAGTTTTCTGTAGAAAATCCTAGTTTTCTGTAGAAAACCCTAGTTTTTCTATAGAAAATCCTAGTTTTCTGTAGAAAATCCTAGTTTTTCTATAGAAAATCCTAGATTTCTTTAGAAAATCCTAGTTTTCTGTAGAAAATGCTAGTTTTCTGTAGAAAACCCTAGTTTTTCTATAGAAAATCCTAGTTTTCTGTAGAAAATCCTAGTTTTCTATAGAAAATCCTAGTTTTTCTATAGAAAATCCTAGTTTTCTGTAGAAAATCCTAGTTTTCTGTAGAAAATCCTAGTTTTCTGTAGAAAATCCTAGTTTTCTGTAGGAAATCCTAGTTTCCTGTAGAAAATCCTAGTTTTTCTATCGAAAATCCTAGTTTTCTGTAGAAAATCCTAGTTTTCTGTAGAAAATCCTAGTTTTCTGTAGAAAATGCTAGTTTTCTGTAGAAAACCCTAGTTTTTCTATAGAAAATCCTAGTTTTCTGTTGAAAATCCTAGTTTTCTGTAGAAAATCCTAGTTTTCTGTAGAAATCCTAGTTTCCTGTAGAAAATCCTAGTTTTTCTATCGAAAATCCTAGTTTTCTGTAGAAAATCCTAGTTTTCTGTAGAAAATCCTAGTTTTCTGTAGAAAATGCTAGTTTTCTGTAGAAAACCCTAGTTTTTCTATAGAAAAT
>WNWK01058376.1:0-10474 GCA_009830355.1 Cherax destructor | reverse complement strand
GGAAAGTGTTCAGTGAGTGTACATATGTATATATTTATAGAACAATAGTAATGAACATTTTTGTCGTTGTTTGTTTGTGTAAACAAGTTTTGTAAACAATATAAACATACCATTGTTTGTGAAGTTATTGTGGTGCAAACAACGAGTGTATATATATACATTGCACCTTACTGTGGTCTCCAGGCTACATAAGTTACATAAAAAGAAAATAGTGAAAAAAACAAGAAATCTACAATGGAAGTAAACAGAAGTTTACCGAGTCAGCGGAATTCGTCGATGTTGCCATACGCAGCTCAAATTGTGCCAACTTTACGCCTCCATATCTCGGTAAGTACTGATGGCAAAAAAATTTTAGGCTTAAAACAATCAGCAAAATAATCCTAACATTTTGGTAAGAAAAAATAATTTTTTTTTTCGAATATTTCCGACATAGAATGACAGTTTCAGAAAGGGTCTCCGACAGTCAAAGGGTTAATTGTGTCTGTGCCTCTATTTGTGCAGTCTGCAACTTAATTAGGCATTCCATCCTCTCAAACTGATCCTGAGAGATAGACCAATGGGCAACGGAGGAATAGGGAAAGTAACGAATGAGTCTGGATGTTCCTTAGGTCGGGTGCCTTGTCCAGCCATTCCTAGAGATTTTAGATCTGGTCTAGGATAACTATATACAGGTGTAGTATAAGTGGTACTAGTAGGAAGCTGAGTCCTAATGACTGACTGCTACACTCTGTACTAATGTCTCAGTCAGGCAGGAGCTGAAACTGAGCTACAGTAGGCTCAGACACTTCTGCCTTAGTTGCTCTCTAAGTCATCAATCAGCGACATATTTTCTAATTGTGATACAAGGCTCTCCAAATCTGAATCTGATGAATCAGAAATCTCTGGTTGAGCAGGAAGGAGTATACGTATTTCTAATTACAGTGGTCCCTCGACTATCGGTCATAATCCGTTCCAGGAGCTAGACCTTAACTCGAATGAATTACTATAAACTCGATACCTTATTTCCCATAAGAAATAATGTAAATACAATTAATCCGTTTCCACCCAAAAATCTTCACAAAAAAAATTAATTTTGTGAAGATTAACTATATACTTTTACATAAACAAATTAATTATAATGACATATATAAAGTAATAAATTTATAATTAAACATTTAAAATAACATATACTTACCTTTATTAAAGAGAGTTACTGGCATCTGAAAGATAGGGAGGAGGACAGGGGCAGGGCTTAATGTTTGGAAGGGGAATCCTCACTCCCTGCATGACTGCTACACTCCCTGTATGCCTGCTACACTCCTTGCATGCCTGCTACACCCCTTGCATGCCTGCTACACTCCTTGCCTGCCTGCTACACTTCTGGCATTCCTACTACACTCCTTGCCTGCCTGTTACACTCCTGGCATGCCTAATACACTTCTTTCATGCCTGCTACACTCCCTGCATGCCTGCTACACTCCCTGCATGCCTGATACACTCCCTGCATGCCTGCTACACTCCCTGCATCCCTGCTACACTCCCTGCATTCCTGCTACACTCCCTGCATTCCTGCTACACTCCCTGCATTCCTGCTACACTCCTTGCATGTCTGCTACACTACCTGCATGCCTGCTACACTCCCTGCATGCCTGCTACACTAATTACATGTCTGCTACACTCCTGCATCCCTGCTACACTCCTGCATGCCTGCTACACTCCTTGCATGTCTGCTACACTCCTTGCATGTCTGCTACACTCCTGCTACACTCCCTGCATTCCTGCTATACTCCTTGAATGCCTGCTACACTCCCTGCATGCCTGCTACACTCCCTGCATGCCTGCTACACTAATTGCATGTCTGCTACACTCCTTGCATGCCTGCTACACTCCCTGCATGCCTACATGCTACACCCCCTGCATGCCTGCTACACTCCTTGCATGCCTGCTACACTCCCTGCATGCCTACATGCTACACTCCCTGCATGCCTGCTACACTCCTTGCATGTCTGCTACACTCCCTGCATCCCTGCTACACTCCCTGCATTCCTGCTACACTCCTTGCATGCCTGCTACACTCCCTGCATGCCTGCTACACTCCTTGCATGTCTGCTACACTCCCTGCATCCCTGCTACACTCCCTGCATTCCTGCTACACTCCTTGCATGCCTGACTCCCTGCACTCCCTCTGCATGCCTGCTACACTAATTGCATGTCTGCTACACTCCCTGCATCCCTGCTACACTCCTTGCATGCCTGCTACACTCCCTGCATGCCTACATGCTACACTCCTTGCATGTCTGCTACACTCCCTGCATCCCTGCTACACTCCCTGCATTCCTGCTACACTCCTTGCATGCCTGCTACACTCCCTGCATGCCTGCTACACTCCCTGCATGCCTGCTACACTAATTGCATGTCTGCTACACTCCCTGCATCCCTGCTACACTCCTTGCATGCCTGCTACACTCTCTGCATTCCTACATGCTACACTCCCTGCATGCCTGCTACACTCCTTGCATGTCTGCTACACTCCCTGCATCCCTGCTACACTCCCTGCATTCCTGCTACACTGTGTGTTTTTGTTGTACATCCTGGCAAGCTCACCCACATGTACGCCACTCATATTTTTCTGCAATCTCCTTCTTCAGTTCGATGGTGTTCCTCATTTTCTTTACCACAGGGGTGCCACTAGGAAGCTTCTTTGGACCCATGGTGACTTATTTCACATTGACAATCACTAAACCACCAATAAACACAACAAATTTATTGTGAATGTTTGAAAGAGCACGCTGGGTAATGTTCTCACAATGGTAAACAATGCTAGACTGGCATCCTGCCGGTGAGTGCGCGAGCGCTGGCAGGCGGACAGGTCTGGTACGGACCGATACACGAGGGAATGACCAATTCATGAGGGAAAAATTGACCGAAAAAAGCGCTCGAAACTCGAAATCACCGATATTTGGAATCACCGAAACACGAGGGACCACTGTATTGATCTGATAGTTTCTGTGGTGTAATTCCTGTGATACGTCACACTGAGATATTTGGCTACTTTCCAGCACGTCTGAAGTTTTAAAGTACGTAGTACAGTAGAACGTCATTTAGCACGATAGTTACGTTCCTGAAAAAGTCGTATTAGATAATTTCGTGTTAAATAATTAAAAGAACTTATGGGAAAAATAGGGTTACGTTCCTGGGAGTCCCCAAAAAGCCAAACAAGTTTTTTTAGACCAACAGATCTTACAAAAATAAAAGTGAATATATAATTGTAATTCATTATCGTGATGTATTATGTTGTTTTTACTGCTTAAGACTACAAATGTAATAGAAATAATAGTATTTACCTTAAATTGTGGGTCCTGGTGTTTGTGGATGATTGTGAAGAGAGTGGAGAGTTATGCTGTGGCCCTACTGGGCTGAGGTGGATAGTAGAGGTTCTGGAACTGAAGTCGATGGTTGAACTGAGTGTCTAACTTTAAGTCAGTCAAGTCAGTCATTCAGTAAGTCAGTCAAGCCATTCAGTAAGTCAGTCAAGCCATTCAGTAAGTCAGTCATCATTCAGTAAGTCAGTCAAGTCATTCAGTAAGTCAGTCAAGTCATTCAGTAAGTCAGTCAAGTCATTCAGTAAGTCATTCAGTAAGTCAGTCAAGTCATTCAGTAAGTCAGTCAAGTCATTCAGTAAGTCAGTCAAGCCATTCAGTAAGTCAGTCAAGCCATTCAGTAAGTCAGTCAAGTCATTCAGTAAGTCTGTCAAGTCATTCAGTAAGTCAGTCAAGTCATTCAGTAAGTCAGTCAAGTCATTCAGTAAGTCAGTCAAGTCAGTCAGTCAAGTCAGTCAGTAAGTAAGTCAGTCAGTCAGTCAGTCAAGTCAGTCAGTCAGTAAGTCAGTCAGTCACACAAACTTATGTTTACATCTTTTTATGTGTACAAAGTAACACTTCATTACGGCCACGGGTTATGTCTTGTCTAATATCTTTGTTTTCTTCGTTAATTCAAGATCAAAACACAATTCTCTTATTCTTCACAAACACAACTGGCTTGTAGCCGAGGACTTTTTGAACTTTTTGACGCGTATGAAATACGTACGATTGCTGGGATGGTGGGGTCTGTGGTGGCTGTGTAAGGCCAGTGGTGTCCGCTGAACAACAACAACAAGGCTGCTTGTGTGAATGGTTATTTGTTTTTCCTTCCCACAAACTGTAAGTAAGTTTATTCAGGTATACACAGATACAGTTACGAAGATTATCACACATAGCAGCATATGTGTAGAGAACCTAGGATAACCCAAAAAAGTCAGAGTGACTTAGTATTTCCATTGACACTTTTTTTGGGTTATCCTAGGTTCTCTACACATATGCTGCTATGTATGATAATGTATGTAACTGTACTCACCTAATTGTGGTTGCAGGGGTCGAGACTCAGCTCCTGGCCCCGTGTATCTGAATAAACTTACAGTTTGCAGGAAGGAAAAACAAATTCCCTTTTAAACCATACCACGGGTGGGGTTCGAACCCGCGGTCAGAGAGTCTCAAAACTCTAGACCGTCGCGTAAGCGGGTTCGAACCCCACCCGTGGTATGGTTTGTTTGCAATCGTGTCATTACGATTTTGTGAGTCAAATTCCCTTTTCCTCAAAGCATGAGGATTCTTAGGCAGTAAATAACCATGGGCTTACACTTGAAATCACCTGATGCATTACCGATGCTGTCTTGAAGCCTGGTGCACTTTTCTCTTGCTGACTGATATAAGTTCGTGTTGGCATTTTCTTCCAGAAAACACTTGTCTCGTCAGCATTAAACACTTGATGTGGCTCATAGCCACCCTTAGTAAGACCCCCACTGACTCAGTGGTTTAACCCACCGCGGGCGACCGCGCGCTCAAAATTTTTCCCCTCCTGCCGAACCGTGTAATATCATCTTTACGTCGTGTAAGATGATAATGTGTCGCAAATCTTAAATCGTGCAATACCCGTAACGTGCAACATAATCTCGTGCTAAATGACGTTCTACTGTATTTAACTTTGACAAAGTCAGATTATCAATTAACTGTTTCACACTGACATCCATCACATAAATAAGTACACAAGAGAGTGATTATAGGAAGCTATCATCCTTACAAGAATTTACAAGTTATATTAGTGTTGATTGTCTTAAAGCTAGAGCTCATTGACAGTATTTCCATCTTCTTGAATCAAGAGACTCGGGCAAGTACAGTGGACCCCCGGATTATGTAGTCATCGGATTTCGTAAAATTCGGAATAAGTAACATTTTTTCGTAAAAGTATTGGTTCGGTATTAGTAGATCCGCTTGGAATTAGTAATTCGTCCTGGACACGTACGCGTGGCCCGCACGGCCCAACACTCCATCCAGAGTCAGTGTGCCATTGTTTACCAGCGAGTGACGGCCACCCATGCATTCATACTATACATTTTGTCATTATTCCATTGTTTTTAGTGCTTGCAACTGCTAAATAAGCCACCATGGGCCCAAAGAAAGCTCCTAGGGCTGAGAGGGGAGAATGTCTTCTTAAGTGATTCAGTGATTCTACGATATGTTATGATACTAAAGCAGCAGGAGTTGATAAAGGCTATAGTGCCAGCCAGCGATAAAGTGTAGCATTAAGGGCCGTATGGATTTGCTCATGGCACTTCCGTTATTTTCGTCCGATTTTTTTGCTTTTTGGTATACCTTTAGAAGCATGTGTACTTAACAAGATGTGAGAAAGTTTAAAAAAGATCAGCCAACAAACAACAGAGACAAAAAATACTGATTATGAAAAATGGCAGCATCGTATTCCGGTCTGGTGGCACTTGCGGCACTGGGGACACTTCCCACTGGTGGCACTTGCGGCACTGGGGACACTTCCCACTGGTGGCACTTGCGGCACTGGGGACACTTCCCACTCGTAGAATATGTCTAACACGAATTATTTATGGATTCAATGAATGTAAGATAGCTTATCTTCATGCTGAAAAAAAATAAATTTGTAACGCTTTTGACACTCGCCAAAATATCTGCCTTTTTACCGCCCCACAAAATAAAAAGTATTTGAGATATTCCAGATTTTTTTTCCTTTGTAAATACAAACACACTTTGATTTACGTTCCCTGTGAAAATCATTTCAATTTAATCACTAATAATGGAGAGGGATCAAACAATAGGCCAAAATCTTACTTTCGAGATAATCGCGGAGACGCGCTCACGCCTCATTTACGTCAAAAGATTCATGAAAATCGCGCTATTTTGGTCTTTTTCTATGCATTACTTACATTTTTAAGTGATTTCTTATTGTTTCCCATGTTAAAATACCGTTTTCTTTGAGTATATCAGAGAGGCAATAGAGAAAACTGTACAGTTATAAGCAGAAACATCGCTAGACATAAGGTCTCCGATGACTGCCTCTCATATTATGTAATTATTATTATTTTGGCAGTCTTTATTATGCTTTTATCTTACATATCTTATGTCTGATATATTTATTGAATAAATGGTATAAGTGGATAAAGTGTATTAGTAATAATAATCTCAGTATAAAGATATTTGTTGGGAGTGCCAAACTGCTGATGAAGCAATTACAGTCCTTAGCTGCCAGCCACTTGGCTCCGCCCACCTCTGCACTAAGCCCCGCCCACACTTTCAATGATGTTGAGTGGTAAATTTAGTGTATTAGAAAGAAAAATACAGAAAAAAACAAAAAAGCAAAAAAAAAAAATTCATCTCGCGCGGTCATGCTTTTTATGTTGCGTAGCGTCGTAACATAATATGTTTCAAATAGCTATAATTTGCTTTAGAAACGTCGTATTACAATGGGATTTTCACCAAAATGTTGCCAGTTTCTTAAACTATTTTTCTGTCAACAAAACTCATTTTCAATATTTTTTCGATTTATTTTCGTACTCCGCGCGGAAACTGTAGCATACGGCCCTTACCTTAAATTCCAAACTCATATACAACAAATTTCTAAGAAAATCTCAAAGACAGTAGGTATATTATCTAAGATACGCTATCATGTGCCACAACCAGCTCTCATTGCACTATATCATTCTCTTATCTACCCTTATCTCACCTATGGAATTAGTGCATGTTGAGGCCAGCTACTTTGAACTATAAAACTGTTAAGTTTTCTTGCGTAGTTACATTCAGTTTTATGTCTTATTATTCTCAACCTTCTATATAGTAAATGAACTTGCCAATCAAACGGTACTTTGTTAAAAATAACAGCCAAAAAAACAGTGTAGCAAGTAAGTTAAGCCATTAATCGATAGAAAATGACGACACGAAACTTAACTCCTCCATTGTTGTTTGAAGTATAGGGCGACTGACAACACTGCCGTCTGCTGCTGATGCCCACCACCACCACTATATGTACGGCTTATGGTCAGTGGCCCTTATACACCTAACAATAAACAACACAACACCAGTCCTCACATTCGTAATGACATATTTTATTCATTCTAGAGTATATGTTATGTTTCTATGTTATTAATATTGTTTATTATGTCATATTAGGTGAATTGTGAGAGATAAATAAGCTGTAGAGTTGATATTAGTGTCATAATGAAGGACTATCTTGTCCTGTCCCCAAACACACACCCCTGTAGCCAGCACAATTCCAAACATATGCCAGAAACAGAACTCTAGAACACTTTTTTGAGTGACAGGGGTCCATTGACTCTCAAGCTGGTCCTAGTGCCATTTAAAAACAAAGAAGGGAAGTAACCCCGGAAAAGAACTTGGTACCTGAAGTCTTAAGGAAGGGGATTCCCCTTCCAAACACTAGCAACTTCCTTTCCCCTCTTTCCGTCTTCCACACATCAACAACTCTTCAATAATGGTAAGTGTCAAATTATTACTGTTTTACACTTCATGTCTCATTGTTTTCTGTGTAATTTAGTGTAAAAACAATATTTATTTTAATACTTTTGGGTGTCGGAAACATTAATTGAATTTCCATTATTTCTTATGGGGAAAATAGATTCGGAATTAGTAATACAGTGAACCCTTGGTTAGCGGCCATATGGGACGCGTCCGTCCACCGGCTGGGGCGGCTTGCGCTTCAGTTTGCCTGTGTCTCGGTGCATGAGGAAGCTTCTGGTCATTCATCCAAGACATTTTTCGTGGGTTTTTTGTCAGTGCAACTGCGAAATAAGTAACAATGGCTCGCAAGAAAGTTCCTAGTAAAGTTCCTGTGGCAAAGAGAGTGAGAAATACCATGGAATTTAAGAGAGAAGTGATTGAGAAATATGAGAGCGGTATGCGGATGCTGGAACTTGCCAGGATGTTTGGCAAAAACAAATCAACAATTACAACCATCCTGTCAAAGAAAGAACAAATCAAGGAAGCTGATGTTGCCAAAGGAGTAAATGTGCTTACGAAACAAAGGTCACCAATAATGGAACAAATGGAAAAGTTATTGTTATTGTGGATTAAGGAAAAACAAATAGTGGGAGACAGTGTAGTGGAGTCTGTTATTTGTGAGAAGGCAAGGCGTTTGCATGAAGATCTTGCGAAGAAAACTCCTGGAACAAGTGCTGCTGGTAGTGAATTTAGGGCCAGCAAAGGCTGGTTTGAGAGATTTAAGAAGCGTAGTGGCATACACAGTGTTGTAAGACATGGTGAGGCTGCAAGTTCAGACAAACATTCTGCTGAAAAGTTTGTGCAGGAATTTCAGGACTACATAAAGAGTGAAAATCTGAAACCCCAACAAGTGTTTAACTGTGATGAAACAGGACTGTTTTGGAAGAAAATGCCCTACAGGACCTACATCACGCAGGAGGAAAAGACACTGCCAGGACACAAGCCTATGAAAGACAGGCTAACTCTCATGTTGTGTAGCAATGCAAGTGGGGGATTTCAAAGTGAAGCCTTTACTCGTGTATCACTCTGAAACTCCCAGAGTGTTCAAGAAACACAATGTCCACAAGAAAAGATTGTGTGTGATGTGGAAAGCAAATCATAATGCATGGGTCACAAGGCCAATTTTCAAAGATTGGGTTGATGATGTGTTTTTGCCCAAGTGTGAAAAAATACCTTCAGGATAACAATTTGGGACTCAAGTGCCTCCTGGTACTGGACAAGGCTCCTTCACATCCTCCAGATTTGGAAGACCAAATGTCTAGGGACTTCAAATTTATAAAAGTGAAGTTCTTGCCTCCTAACACCACTCCTCTTCTCCAGCTGGTCATTTCTAACTTCAAGAAACTGTACACCAAAGCAGTGTTTCAGAAGTGCTTTGAAGTGACCTCGAACACTGAATTGACCCTTAGAGAGTTCTGGAAGAATCACTTCAGTATCTACAACTGCATAGGCTTTATAGGTAAGGCTTGGGAGGGAGTGACTTCCAGGACTTTGAACTCTGCTTGGAGACCACTGTGGCCAGGTTGTGTCCAACAGAGGGATTTTGAAGGATTTGAGGCTGACCCTGACGACCCTGTGCCTGTTGTGGAAGATATTGTGGCATTGGGGAACAGCCTGGGGTTGGAGGTGAGTGGTGAGGATGTGGAAGAGTTGGTGGAGGAGCACAGGGTAGAGCTAACCACTGAAGAGCTGCAACAGCTGGAACTGGAACATTATCAGACCAGAGTTGAGGCTATTGCTTCAGAAAAGGAGGAGGAGGAAAAGGAAGAGAAGGAGTTGCCTTCTTCAGTGATTAAGGAAATTTGTTTCAAGTGGAATGATGTCCAGACATTTGTTGAAAAACACCAATCTGACCAAGCTGAAACAAGCCATATCTGCAACATGTTTAGTGACAAAACCTTGTTCCACTTCAGGAAAATGTTAAAGAGGCGCCAGAAACAGAGCACTCTGGACAGTTATTTTTCTAGGCAGGGGTCCAGTGACTCTCAAGCTGGTCCTAGTGGCATTAAAAGACAAAGAAGGGAAGTAACCCCAGAGAGGGACTTGTTACTTGAAGTCCTTTTGGAGGGGGATTCCCCTTCCAAAAACTAACTCCTCCCTATCTTCCAGAAGCCAGCATTAGTCTTCAATAAAGGTACAGTGGTACCTCGAGTTACGATATTTTTTCGTTCGAGAATGCTGTTCAAGTGCCATTACCAAACGAATTTATCCCCTTAAGGAATAATGTAAAATAGACTAGTACTTTTACACCCCCCAAAAAATATACCTACAAAAGCATTTAAAAAAATAAACTTACATAAAAGGGCGATTTTGGGGACCATCGTAACTCGAGGTACCACTGTACAGTGGACCCTGGCTAACGAACACCCCGGAAATCATACAATTATGTAAGTATAATATTGTAAGTGCTTGTGGAAGCGTATTTTTGGGGGTCTGAAATAGACTAACCTATGTGACATTATTTCTTAAGGAAGTAAATTTGTTCGGTAATGGCACTTGAGCAGGCTTCTGGAATGAATTTTATTCGTTAGCCGGGGGTCCACTGTATAGTCAACCCCCGGTTAGCGATAATGATAAAATCTGTTAACGATAAAATCTGTTAGCGATACATTTTTACGTCAAAATATTGGCTCCGTTTA
>WNWK01058375.1:0-10474 GCA_009830355.1 Cherax destructor | reverse complement strand
AAATTGTCTACCATATCGCTTAACACCCTCCACCCACCTAGTTTAATTTCTGCCCTTAGGCCATTCACATTAATCGTTAAACACTGAATACGCCAAGGGGCTTTCCTCTGTGCTTTTGCGGGCGGGCCGTGGCACCCTTCCCTAAACCTTTATCTCTAACACTCCTCCTCCCTGATCCCATACCCTCACCTGTGCCCCCACCTTCCCCTTCCGTGCCATCTCTACATATGTTTTCTTACCTGTACGCTGGCCAGGTGTGAGGACATCATCATCTGATACCTCTCCTGCCCTCTTTCTTGATTCTCCCCCTACCTCCATTACACCCGTGTCCCATCCCTATGCACATCAGCCTCACTTCCTGCACCTGCAACCTGTCTTCCCCAGCTTCTGGCACGTTCACGTCCTGGTTAAGCCTACCCTCCTCCACCTGTAAGTGTCCTTCAACTCCGGATCTTCCAGAAACTTCGCAACATCTCTTGCAATGGTTGCGATAGGTCCCCCTGGAGGTCACCCACCTCCACCAAATCCCCAGACTCATTATCTTTTCCAGGCCCATCGATTGTTGGAGCTTTCAACTCATCAGGGACGTTACCTTTCCCCACACCTTTCCCCACTTCTGCCCCACTGGCCTTTCCCAGTCCTTCCACAATCTCAGGTGTTGACTCCTCCAAGGGTTATGCATCACAGGTACCTGTGTAACCATTTTTTTATGTGAATAAAAACTTACATGAGTTAGTTTGATATCTTTTTTATGCACCCATACCCATCCTGTGGGCGGTAGTCAAAAGATTACAGAGGTACATAATGGGTCCAGGGACTGGACCTCAAGTTTGATAGCTGAGCAAGTTAAAAAGGTAATGAACTCAGATGGTCACAATCATGACAAGTTACAAAGATATTTGCAGATTACAGAGGTATATATAGGGTCCAGAGACTGGGCCCCAAAGTTTTGATAGCTGAAAAAGGGTACATGGTAATGAATTCACTAGTAACAAGGTAATGAATCATGTAAGTAAATTTACGTCTGTACATGGTTGCACTCATGAACAAATTATAAAGCAATGAGCAATCTATTAGTCTACACCCTACAACTGTAATGAGTTATTGGTGCAAATTTTAATTGTTGGGTCACACACACAAAATATACATATACACATACATATACACACACACACACATACATGTATATACATACACACATACACATACACACATATATACATACACACATATATATACATCACACACGTGTCAATGCTTTATTTACAGGAGCAAAGTCGGGTATTTTTCCAGAATGGTCTGTAATATACCACTGTGGATAAAATACTTTGACATATATTGAACATTTCTGAGTGAGTAGTCTCGGAATTCATTAATTTTATCGCACTCCAGTACATAATGACGCAGGGTGTGACAATAATCCAACTGGCAAAGTTTACATCTTGTTTGGTCTACATCTAGTGGTGGTGATTTAACCTCCCAAAAGATACTTGTAACCCAGCCGGAGGCGGCGGTGGTGACATCCAAGAGTCTGCTTATTTTGTTGGATGCACCATAGACATGTGGCTCCTCCTGCATGATAGAATGATGATAGATGGACTGACTGGTGTCAATCTCCCTGAGTCTTAAGTCAATAAAATTCAGTTGAAGTTCTTTTCGTATTATTGTTCTCAAACTGCTAACTGACAAGCCAAGATTGTAATCTATCCCTCTTTGAAAGCATAAAACTTAGCCAATTTATCAGTTCTATCATGCATCTGAAGACCAATGTGAGATGGAATCCACAGCATGTGCACTCTGACTCTACTACCCAGAATCCTACCATACCTGTGCCTGGCTTCTGATACGGCATGCTACAAGTTATACTTGATTGAGTGAAGGCTTATAAAGTAATATTTTCTTTAGTTACCTCTTGTAATACTATTGAGTACACATTTTCTCTGATGTTTGACTAGACTAGAAAAAAACGAAATTGTTTCCGTCACTACTACAAATGGCCGGATACCACATCTCATACATGTTTTATATATCAATTTGTTCTACAGTGGGTGTATGTTATTATAAGTATGTGAGACAACACAAAAACTCTCCCGGTATACTCCAGGTGGATTTGAAACGACACATGATTTTGAGCTCATGTGATTCATTTGTTATTTTGTATAACTTCGGGTTATTTTTATTTATTACTTAAAATATGTGATCATGGTCTTGAATAAGAATAGTGAAAGAAAAAACCTGAAATGAAACTTGTAAACACCATTGAACTATAATGGAACTTATTTCAAAACACAAAAAAAGAATACGTCTTCTTGACCTAGCCAAGGAATATGACATGTCAACATGTACTGCATTTTCTACTATAAAAAATAAAGTTGCAGTAAAAAGTGGTAATGAGTAGTTCATATGTGATTTCTTGCTTGTATATGTTATTTTACAAGTTTAATTAACCAATATTCTACCTAAAAATTGTTTGTGAAGAGTACCTTTAGGGGTCTGGAACTAAGTATAATCCGATTTACATTATTTTCTGCAGAAAAAAATGACCTAATATTCAGAAAATTCAATATTCAGAACACTGAGGAACTAATTAATTCTGAATACATAGGTTCTACTGTATAAATAAATCTTTTTTCATCACTCATTCCATCACTGCCTCGCGAGAGCGTCAATACTACAGTTTAAAATCTGCAACATATTTCCCAAACCCCTTTTTTAGATTGCAGGCATTGTTAGTTCCACCTCCTGGACTCAAGTGCGGCTAACCATTTTCCCTGAATTCCTTCATAAATGTTTCTTTGCTCACACTCGAACAGCTTGTCGAGTCATGAAAACAATTGGCCTCCACTCGCTGTTATCTAATGCGCTCACGCACACTTTCAACACTGTGACTAGCTTAGGATCAGACCTCCCAAAATTTTAGTATGCCTCCTGGGAAACCTGCTAAAATTCAAAGGTGCTTTAGTCCATCAATGCTTCAAGCATCAGATGCTCAGTACCACTGAACATATCACCCCTAATGGGACACATACGGGCCATGAAACTACAGGACTAATTTCATTCTCCTTCCGTTTCGAATACGTCTTCCCGAGCAGTAACGGCCTTAGGATCAAGTGCAGACTAACCATTTTTGGATGAGTTATTGCTGTAGTAAGAACAATGCTGGAGTTGATTATTAAAGAGTTCTTGCCAGATACGAATTACAATTACTTTTCTGAGTGTGATTTTTATAGCTGATCCTAGATAAGACTGATGGTTCGATTCCTCAGTGTTATTATACATGGGATCGTTGGTAAGGCCTCCTTAAATACGTGGGGGGGCGCTGGCCCTCTTTGGCCAAAGAAAAAAGGCTCTTGTGCTTTTAGTGAGGGGGAGTTAATCAGTCCTTGTGTTAAACACAGGACGATTACTCCTGGCACAAATACAACTATCAATTTATGAAAGAAAATGTTAACGTTCCGAGAACATACAAATTGTTAAAAATAAATTTATATGATCCAGCGGACTTGCGAAGCAATTCTTCCTGAACATCTTAGGACAAAGTTTTAGTCCATGCCCAAAAGTTCGTTGGGGAACTCGGGGAAATTTAAGGGGCTCAAAACGACCCCCCCCCCCCAACAACTGCAGTCCCCTGGGATGGCCCAATAGGGGAAAAACATAGCCTCAAAATGCTTCAGGGGGTGTGGGGGGAAAGATGGAGTCCACCTCCTTGCACTGGGGCCCTCATTCGGGGGGCTTTCTGTTGGCTGTTTCCAAACCCCTCCGGCAAACCGATTAAAGACCATTCACATTGGTGCGCCCTTCGACTTGCCACCCCTATTCTCGCCGAACACGGTTTTTTTGGGCCAGTGAATCACAGACCGATTTGGGGACCATGTATTGTGGTGGATCTGAGGAAAAATTACAAGGTATGAAGAGGTTAATAACATCATCAAAGGGGCCCCCAACAATCGGATGCCCATAAAAGGCTACCCCAACTATACAGATTGGGTGGTATCCAAAAAGGATAGATGGTATCACCCTTCTAACCGACGAATCAAGCAGATGGGTGGGACTATTATGATATAAAAAGGTTGATACCTATTTCAATCCCCGGGGGGAAGGAGGGCAGCTGTCGGGTTCAGGAGTCCCAAAGTTCTTTGGGGGCTCGGAAAAAACCCCCAGGGTAACTGGGTTCAAGTGCGGTTAGTTTTCTGTTCCAGCGACTCAGTACGGTGGTTCAGATGGGTGATGGGGAATCCCCGTATCCTGCATACCCCCAGCCTGAGGGCTGGTGGAGTTTGATTTAATCTGGATAAAAATGTAATATGCACTTGAAATTTATTAAACCTCATGTACTGTATTGGGTCTTTGTACTAACTAGCCTCAAGCTTGGGTTTTTGTGTAATAAAATATCCTATTAGTTAAAAAAATTCAAATGGGGGTGTAGGGAAATGGAATATTCAAATTCTTGGAAAAAAACCAAATATTCTAACTAAGCCATTTTTTCCCCACACACACACACACACACACACAAAATATATATTATATATATATATATATATATATATATATATATATATATATATATATATATATATATATATATATATATATATATATACAACACCGCTCTAGCAAAGAACCCGTACCCATATTGTACTGGCCCGCCATTGTGAGCGAGAACAATATGACGCCTTAACCCACAGGACCACCCAATCCTACAAGAACCAAGCACACAACACAGAGCTATGTGTTTTACCTGGTCCGAGGACATACGGAGGTGTGGAGCTTTCAAGCTAATTTCATTCTCATTCCTGTTTGGTGTACTAGCCTACAAGCGTGGTTCTTGTAGGATTGGGTGGTCCTGTGGGTTAAGGCGTCATGTGGTTCTTGCTCACAATGGCTGGCCAGTACAACTATATATATATATATATATATATATATATATATATATATATATATATGCAAGACAACCACTATGAAAAATAAAGGAATTAGCGCTTTCGTGACTACTCACATTATCAAGGATAATGAATAGTCACGAAAACGCTTTGGAATTCCTCTATTTTTCATAGTGGTTGTCTTCATATTTTGATATCACCTGTTTACTGTGATCTTTTTGCATATACATATATATATATATATATATATATATATATATATATATATATATATATATATATATATATATATATATATATATATATATATATATATATATATATATATATATATATATATATATATATATATATATATATATATATATATATATATATATATATATATATATATATATATATATATATATATATATATATATATATATATATATATATATATCTTCAACAAATCGGCCATATCCTACAGAAGCAGAGTGGCTAAAAAGAAACACAAAAGTTTCTCTTTTAACTTTAGTAATGTATACAGGAGAAAGGGTTACTAGCCCTTGCTCCCAGCATTTTAGTCGACTCTTACGACACGCATGGCTTACGGAGGAAGAATTCTGTTCCACTTCTCCATGGAGATAAGAGGAAATAAGAACAAGAACTAGTAAGAAAATAGAAGAAAACCCAGAAGGGTGTGTATATATATGCTTGTACATGAATGTGTAGTGTGACCTAAGTGTAAGAAGAAGAAACAAGATATATATAGAAGATATGTAGAAGAAACAAGATATACCTGAAATCTTGCATGTTTATGAGACAGAAAAACACCAGCAATCCTACCATCATGTAAAACAATTACAGACTTTCGTTTTACACTCACTTGGCAGGACGGTAGTACCTCCCTGGGTGGTTGCTGTCTATCAACCTACTACCACAGGACGGTAGTACCACCCTGGGCGGTTGCTGTTTACCAACCTACTACCACAGGACGGTAGTACTCTCCTGGGCGGTTGCTGTCTACCAACCGAATAGTTGAAATTGGTCAGCTAGCAAGAACTCATTTAAAATTAAGTCCTTTCTAAAATTTTCACTTGTACTTTTGAAGATATACTTTTTCATTTATGTTAATGAAAAAAATAATATTTTTGTATCAAAATAACCTTAGAAAACTTACCTAACCTTTTAACAAGCGCAATTTAGTTTAGCCTAATCCAACTAAATATATTTTAGATAAGTTTACAATAATTTAATAATAAACAAACAATGAAATATATTTTTTCCGTTAAGGTCAGACTGATTTTTGCGCAATTATTCCATACACAAATTTTCGCTTGCCTTATTCGGCAAGAAGAGTGTTGCTATTTAATCCAAAATACCAAGTTATCGCAATGAAACACATTTACTGAAGGAAAGAAAATCACAGAAACCTCTACTTAATTAAAACATAACATGAGATATGGTTAGCCTACAACGGTTTCCTAAATTACAAAATATTATCAAATTCTTTTTGATTTTAGGAAATTCAGATTCCATAAGGAAAAACTCCCACTCTAAGCAAAATGTGCAGAAAGTTGCTTCGAATTTCAGATCGGGTTGATAGTTTCTGTGGCCGTCCATCTGAGACCTCAGTCGGGAAATGCAACTCCAGGAAAGAGGAATTGGGAGAGATACAGAAAGAGAGAGAGAGAAAGTGTGTTTTAACTAGGGATGGAACGATACCAAAATTTGTGCCGATACCGATACCCAATTTTCGGCTGATACCGATACTTTTCCAATATTATTTTTTTTTTTTTTAATATTATAATGACTATTCAGTATATAAGGGAATGCTTATTGCCCAATAGGTATTAAATAATATAGAAAGGTTAAATATTAAATTAATTAATTTCTTTGAGATGATAATGGTATTACTCATTACTTGGCCTGTTTCGTTTGTTACTGGTTGGCAACGGCACTTGTCGATAGTGTGTGTGTACTCACCTAGTTGTGATTCCAGGGGTCGATTCAGAGCTCCTGGCTCCGCCTCTTCATTGGTCGCTACTAGGTCATTTTCCCTGCTCCATGAGCTTTATCTTTTCTCTTCTTCAAGCTTTGTATGGATTTCAACTTTTTCCTTCCTGACAACTCTGGGGCTGAAGAAATATTTTTAACATCCCGGACTCATCTGAGTCTTCAACTTCAACGGCCCCTTTGTTGTGTTCCATCTCTGAACATTGTCCGTCCACCTTGCTATTCCTCTCACATTTTATGTTGTTATCAAACCCCCCTTTTTTCCCCTCCTCCGGGCCAGGTCGTTTTTCCCTTTAACCCCCCGGGGGCATCCCCCTTATTTCCGGGACTAGTCCGTTGAAAACCCTTTTGCATTTTTTAATTCCTTACCTGCTTAGCAGGCGGGGTTCCAAACTGGTGCTGTGGGTGGCGGCAAGTTTTTGCTCCTGTATTTTATTTTCCACCAGGGGTTTCCTAGAAACCGTGATGGCCTAGAAAGGCCCCATATAACACTGAGATAGGGGACACCCAGAATGATATAACTCATCGCAGAAATCCCCCAAAAATACGCTTATAACCTACTGAAGACTTGTGTTCCCGCCATCTCCCCCGCCCAGGCAAAAGGAAAATTTCAACATCGACACTACATTTCATCTGACACAACTTAATGGCCGGGGGACAGGGCAAAGAAGGTCCAGAAACCCACCAAAGGACCCAGCAAAAAGGTGAGAGAAACAATACTAACGGAATATTCACTGCCAGCCAGACAAAACCCCTCACCCCCCGCGCCACCACCACAACACTCCCCTCCAAAAAAATATGGCCATCCCCAAAGAATCCAAGATAATTTTCTGAATTGGAGGATTTGAACATTAAATACTCAGAAAACGAACCATCAGGAAGCAAAAAAAAAATCAGCATGTTAACTAGGAAATGAAAATTTTTAAAAGTCCAATGATACGAACCGGGGAAATTTAAAGGCCCCGGAGCCACCAACACACAGGGGGACAGGATTACAGCCAGAAAAAACAGCACGGGACCAACTAACCATCCCCCAAACCCCAGCAGAGGACCCATCCCCCGCCTAAAAGGATTACAGCCAGAAAAAACAGCACTGGACCAACAACCCATCACCCCCCCAGTCAGAGGCCCCCATCACCCGCCAAAAAGAACAAGTTCCCCATGACCACCAATCAAGAATGAAAGAGAAAGAGGGACTTAAAACTACAGATGAAAAAAATTTTTCAAGACCACTTCGACCAACAAATCTGACTCATTTTAGGAACAGAAACACTCAGCAAAATAACCGGAAAACATGTAAAAAAAACCACTAAACTATCCAAGACCATTTTCGTCTTAAATCCCAAGTGGACATAAAAAAAAAGTCATAGGATACCAACCTGGAAAGAAATCGTAATACAAATTAACAAGCCGAAAGAAATAATCTTTTAAATACTTTTATTACCGTGAAAAGGAGAGGGAAAAAAGAATGCCTGACCAAACTACCAAAATCTCCCTTTTGACTGAAAGTAGAAATGGCAGGAAAAAATTACCAGGCTTTAAAAAATGGAAAAAATTCGTTAAAAAGAGGAGGGGGAGGAGGAGGGGGTTTGGGGTTCACGGGGAATTTCCCGACCCGGTCTTTTCCAGATGGCGACCGGCCCGGCCCCTGGCGGGGGGGTGTGAGACCTGTCCCGGGGGGTACCCTCATGACGGACCAATTTCCAGGCCAGCCACATTCCCCACCAGCATGAGGCATGGAGGTAAAAGATGCTAGGGCCCCCTGGCCGCCACCTTTCCCCCAAAGGAAGGCAGGCTTAAGAGCGCAGATGGTGGGAAGCCCTGCCCAACCCCCCGCCCTAGAAGGGCTGGGGATGGTCATCACCCCAAAAAAAGCCAAAAAGAGATATACTATTTCCCATTGAACACGAGCTGAAAAAAATTCCCCAGAGACTGGCCTATGAACTGCAAAATGCAGTTTTACCCATTTACGAATACTGTTAGAAACCCCCTTTTCTTTTTCATTTTAATTTACAAACCCCGGATTCACTTCAATTTGTCAATCTGACAGCAGTAAATTGTCAAATTTTTAATTTAGTCTTACTTTTTTAAAAACTATTTTTTTTTTTTTACTGTGTTGCGCAGTATTTAATTTTTTACTGCCTTATTTTTGCCTATTTTATACTTTTAACATTCAAAATTTTTTTTTTCTTTTATTAATTATGTTATTAAATTTAAATTTAATTTTTATTTTAATTTTTGCTATACTTTAAAAAAAAAAAATATTTTTTTTTGTACTGTATTTGGGATTTAATTATTACGTCGATTTTCCAATTTTATAATTTTTTAAATTATAAAATTTTTTCTGTTTTTGGGCGATCACCATGCCCAGCCCCTTCAGGGCAGGGTAGGTGCCGGCTGGGGCTTTACCATCTGGGCTTAAGCTCCCTTCCGTCAGCCCCTTTTGGGGGGGAAAGGTGGGACCAGAGGGGCCTAGCAAAAATCTACCTACGTGCTTTTGGGCGAATATGGCTAGGCCTGGGACCCGTTGGGCCCACCGCTGAGGGTTACCCTCCCATGGGGGACTTCGGCCTGCTACTCCCACGCCAGGGGGCCGGGCCGTCGCCACTGGGCAAGACCCCCAGATTTCCCGAATCACCCCCCCCTCTCTGTTATTAATTGACTGGGATTAAATTTAAATGTCTTATTATCTTTTATTTAATTTAGTGTTTTATTTAAAAAAAAAATATATTTTTTTTATTGTATTATCGGCAGTATTTACCTTATTGCTGCCTTATTTTTACCAATTTTATACATTTTTAACATTCATGCATTTTTTCTTTTAATTGACTATTATTCAATTTAAATTTCTTATTATCTTTTATTTAATTTAGTGCAACTTTAAAAAACTATTTTTTATTGTACTGAATTTGCAGTATTTACCTTATTACTGCCTTATTTTTTTCCAATTTTTTAATTTTAACATTCATACATTTTTTTTTTTTTTTAATTTAAATATTATTACAATTTTAAAATTTTTTCATTTTAATATAGTTATATTTTTAAAAATAATTTTTAAATCGTTCATTGTCAAATATTCGCATTTTCAATTTATATTAATTTCCCAAATTTTTAAATTTTATCTATTTACACAATTTTTTTTTTGTCTTTAAATCTATCATTATCAGATTCCCGTTACTTTTTAAATAGTATTAAAATTTTTAGAATTATTAGAATATTATTTCAACTACTTATTGTAAACCCAATACCAAATACTCCTATTTTAGTTTACCATTTATATATTTGCAAAACCTCACAAAGTCTTTAAAATTTGAATTTTTATTATTTTACTTTTATTTTAAAAAACAACTGTTATCTTTGTGAATCACAATTATAGCCTGGTGTATTTTTTTGAATTTTATCATTATAGCTTATATTTTTTTAATACTCTATTCATTTGTTAGTACATAGTCAAACGAATTTATTTTGTTTATTATTTTTCCCGTCTACTTGACCAACATGCATTTTTAAACTTTTCCAACATCCCCTTTTATACATCAGTACTAGAACTCAACAAATACATGATACAAAGAATTACCTTCAAACCTTAAGAAGAT
>WNWK01058374.1:0-10474 GCA_009830355.1 Cherax destructor | reverse complement strand
TCCAGGCACGTCGTTAGCAAGTTGTGTGTGCGTGTGCGTGCATGCATGCGTGCTGCGTGTGCACGCGCATGACGTTCAGTACAAGCCTAGAGGCAGGGTGGGATATGGAGGTGGTTGAGGGTACCCTTATATTCTATATATAGGATTCAGGCACGCCGGTAATAATGGGTTGGAGTATAAGTACCTAATTTTTTTCCACCTTGGGCAGTTTGTGGGGTTTTGGGCTTCAGCCATTGGTTCTGCCTCTTATTGTTTAATTGGCTGACGTGATCTTGAAGTATGATATCCTAACTTCACTGAATTCATTAATGTTCAATTATGCACACAAAGCCATACTGGCGACAGTATTGAAAAAAAGACAAAGGTGCAGAGCACCTGTATAAAGCTTTGTCAAGTCAAATACTTGAATCTCTATACAGAACGATACGTGACGGTAGAAGCTTGCTCTCCATCTGTATAATTCTGATTTTCATTATATTGCACTAGTTTGTTCCTCCTTGTTACTATTACACAGTTGATGTTTCCCAGTGCCTGCCAGTCATCTTGGTATACAGCTTCCAGCTGTGTCACCTTGTTCTGCGTCCTCTCACGCTGAACATTATTTTTCTTCTATTTCTCTAGAGTATTTTGTATGTTATGATCATGTCTTCTCTCATTCTCTGGTCTTTTAGCTTTGTGATCATCAGGGCCTGTAGCCTTCTTCTCAGCTTCGGTATCAGCCTTGTTGCAAACCTTTGGATCTTTTCGAATTTTTTTTTGTTTTATCTGGTGTGGGCTCCACTCTGCGCAGCGTATTCGAGGGTCGTTTGAACTTGTGTTGTATAAATTGTACCGAATGGTCAGGTGTTTTTGCTCCTGAATGCCTGTCTTATATTTGTGACTTTATGCGTTTCATTGAGTGATAAATTAGGCGTGTTGTTAGCACCTGCATCTTTCCTGCTATATATATCTTTCTCCATGTACAGTTTCCTTGTTCCCGAGCTTATCATTATTTTGCACTTTCTAGATCATTCTTGTTTCCTGTCTAGGTTGTCTTGTTGCATTTTTTTCGGTGATCGTCATCTGTTGTGATTCTCTTTAAATTTGCTTCGTCAATGAACATTATCGTGTACGATTAGAGGCTCCAGGGAGGTCATTTACGTATTCCAGGGGCAAGATGGGTTCCAGAAGACAACTGGTGGGACGCTGCCTCTTACTTTCGCCTGTTCGGATACCTCCTCCTCGCTCTTATTGATTCTTTAGATATTCCTGTATCCTGTATTCCTCTGCTTTAACCTGTTAGTTTCTGCTATAATCTTCTGTGGAGTACCGTATAAGAGGCATTCTTGCAGTGTGTGTGATTATCCAATTGTAGTTATAGGAACACTGCAGACGGAGATGAACACAGACGTAGGTGCAAGGAGAAATTGTGGACGGGGGGAAGGAGGAGGGGCAATGATGGGGACGTTGTGAAGGAAACCCATGAAGATTTGGGCAGGTAAGATGGAAGGTCGTCATCAGCGAGGGTCGAGGAGCGTGAGAGAGGCGCCCACCATGTTTAGTGGGGGTTGTGGTGCTTGTGTGAGAGGAACCCACCATGTTTAGTGTGGGTTGTGGTGCCTGTGTGAGAGGAACCCACCATGGGTCTTAAGGAGTGGCGGAGTCTTGAGCTTCCGTGCACTAATCACAGCCCGGTCTCTGACCAGTAAGGCTGTTGGTGTTTGTCTTGTGACTGGTTTATGTCGTTAGTTGCCATTTATACCTTTCTTGTTGTTGTTGTAGGTTTGCCGGTACCACCGGCCCGGGTCTTCTCCAAATGGTGACCCGGCACATATACCTTTCTCCTATCCCACGAATATTTAAGTCTGTTCCTGTCCTCTGTTTTGGGTCCTCTGATGACACATGCAACAATATTAATGCTCCCCGCGTGTATCTGTTTATACAAGGGCCCAGCAGAATATAACAATAGAGAGGTGTATATGTACTTAAAGATTGCTTTACTCTCTTATTTAGGGATTACAGCATTCTTCATTGTTAAGTGGACAGTTTAAGGCGAGGTTTCTCCCACTGTGTTCACATTTGCCCTCACAACTCCATTTATTATAAAACCATTAACAAAAAACTCGGCACCAGGATGGAAGCATAATTAATTAAAAAATATTTTTTACGAACATTACACAGGTCTGCATTAACTCACAAACACAGACGATATTGACAGTAAAAATTGGAGAGCAAATTACTTGAGTAAAAATAAAATATAAACAAGTGAGAAAGAAGCACTGGTAGTAATACTGATGATTGTTATATGGCCATTACGATGAGATAGAAAAGCTTTTGGAACAATGGTCGAGTTAGAACAGGTAACGAACGCAACAACAGCTGAAAGCAAGAAAGCATTAAAAATAGTAAAATGGGTAGAGACACCAGAAGCGCAGATAGTTGCACCAGCAGTAGGGGCTATAGAGATCAATAGAAAAATAGAGCAGCCATTGAGATTACTTCAGCATAGAGTAAGGAGTGTAGTTAGTGTGCTATGCAAGAACAACATTAAGAGTTAAAACTCCCGAGGTAGTAGAAAAGAGGATCAGCAGTGACCCCATCCCCCCGGTAGTAATATCCAGGTGATGCAATTATTAGGAAGCGAGGGGCTAAGCTCCGGGTAGGGCGGCCCAGCCTTTGGGTACACGTCTCTGCTCACATCATTAATTTACGTCTGCTATAAGTGTCTCCCAGGAGCTCTCAGCGCAACGTCCTCAGGCGGTTGTTGCCGGAAGAGTGAAGCCAACTTTCAGGTGTTGACAGTATTTGGGCAGCATCCAGATAGAGCATCCAAACGTCATAAACATCTTCGCGAGTAGGTAAGATGGAACTCTGGAAGCTAAGCATAAGTAAAATTGCGCTACAAGTGTTAAGAGGCCAATAGCCATCTATAATCTGATGGCCTGCAAACAAAATTGGCCAAGGCTGGGACTGTGGGGATAGAAAATCTCTCGAAACCGATCATAGGCATGTCAGTGTAGTTGAGGAGGCACCATACCATATCTTGATGTGGCCACCACGAGAGTGGTGGCCTTTAGTTCCGCTTAATCCCACTTTCCCCTCTCTTCCTATCTACTACAACCTTTCCACTGCTTTATCCTATCCCATTTATTCTCCACCCCCATTCTTATCATCGATCTTTTGGCTAATACGAAAAGAGGTGTCGATTCTTGTGATAGAAACTGTGGTCGGTGAGACGTTGTAGCGTCTTGGGGCCATGTCTTCACATGGCCTCGAGTCTCTATCGAGCAGCCTTAACTTTCCAGCATTTAAGATTGGTTTTATAATTGCAGAGGTTTAGAAAATAATGAGACTTACTCGAAGGACGATGTGTGGACAAATATATCTCCATTTATTAGTCCAAGTGCTGTTGATGTGAGCGTCGTAGCTGCTAGATGAAACGGTTCCCACATTGACCCGGATGTGATATAAACTGTTGCATAACTCAGTGACACTAGTAACTGCACGGAAAAGTTTATTTTTGAAGAAAATCGTTAAATATAAGTTCATAATAATATGACAGGTGGTACAGTGGAAAAAAAGGTGGAGAGAAAAAAAAAAGATGTATTGGAAAATGAATAAAAACTGAAGAGTTGGCAACAGGTGTGCAGATGAAGCTGACGGGTAATTTGATTATCCATGTATGTACAACATCTGTTCACGGGGAGGGGAGGGGGTTAACGACCGAGGTTTGAGGGTGTTGACCTCGTGTATGTATGTGTGTATACACACCTCTGTGCGTGGCAGGTGTAGGTTTGTAGCAGGTGCAGCATTGTGGCAGTACACTTGACTCGCTGTACCCTCACCTCTTCCTTCCTTAACGTACTTTCCTCTCCTGCCTCGTACTTTCCTCTCCTACCTCGTACTTTCCTGCCTCATTCTCAATGCTGTCCCAACCCTCAACATTCCTCTTGCTGTGAGCTATCGTTGCAATGTTTACTCTACGTCTTTGTTAGCTTCCCCTCCTGTTATACACTGTTCTTATCTTAGTACTCTGGTACTTTCCCTCCTGTTATACACTGTTCTTATCTTATTACTCTCGCACTTCCCCTCCTGTTATACACTGTTCTTATCTTAGTAATCTGGCACTTCCCCTCCTCTTATACACTGTTATTATTTAAGTACTCTGGCACTTTCCCTCCTGTTATACACTATTCTTATCTTACTACTCTAGTACTTTCCCTCCTGTTATACACTGTTCTTATCTTAGTACTCTGGTACTTCCCTTCCTGTTATACACTGTTCTTATCTTAGTACTCTGGTACTTCCCCTCCTGTTATACACTGTTCTTATCTTAGTATTCTGGTACTCTCCCTCCTGTTATACACTGTTCTTATATTAGTACTCTGGCACTTTCCCGTCCACTGCCCTGGCATGACGCGTTCTGGCATCTACCTGTCATCTGCTTGTCGATATTCTATACCATTATTATAATTATGCCCAGATGCATCATAATGTCCGAGTGAGGGCCGAACTCAGGGCATCGTTATGCCCCTGCCTCACCTGTTTGCCAGGGGGCACGCCTGTGTTGCTCTCCCCTCACCCACTCGCCGCCTTCTTGCATTGTGTATTCCTTCACCCTCAATTTCATCACAGTCTTCTGTTGTGTTCCCCTCACCCTCAGTCTCATTACTCTTATCTTCTATTGTTCTCCCTCACCCTCCCTCCATCTTCTACTGTACTTCCCTTGGCCTCAGTCTCATCACTCCATTTTGTATTGTGCTCTCCTCACTCTACCTCCTGTATTGTTCTCTCTTTACCCTCACACTACCTACTGTATTTTCCCCTCTCCCTTACACTACCTCCTATATTGTTCTCTCTTCACCCTCATACTACCTATTGTATTTTCCCCTTTACACTACCTCTTGTATTGTTCCCTCACACTAACTCTATTGTTCTTCCCTCATCCTTGCCCTCATTCTCTCAACACCTCTCCCTTTTTTATTATTTTCCCTCACACACGCACCTTCACCTATTGTTCTGCCTTCACTCTCAGCCTCCCTGGTGCTTTCTGAGATGTAGTCAGCTATTTATTTTGGTGGGGGGGTCGAGTCTCGGCTCCTGGCCTTGCCTCTATAATTCCTTAACCATTATTACCAGTTTCTAACCTTTAAAGACTTGTTATATAAACCCAGTCATTAAAAGTGTATATTGAATTTGCCCCTTGCTTGCTCAACCAGCTTACTCCATTTTTCAGCTACCCTGAGATTCATAAGTACGTTCTAACATCCCTTTGATTATCTCCGCCTTTGGATTCCAAATGCGACTCCTTGTCCGTGATCTTCGTTCAAATTAGGTAGGTGTATCTACTCTATAAACTCGTTTTGATTTTTAATTGTAGTTATTACGTCTCTCCCAGTTTTCCTGTCCGCCAGAGTCGTCATGTTCAGTTCCCTCAGCCTCTCTGCTGCGCTCATTTTTTTTCAGTTGGGACACGACACATGGGCCACGTACTCCATGACTGGCTTAACTAATTTATTCAAGTTCCTGAATCCTGTTCTGAGGTTTACAAATCTTACATATACTGCTAAAGCTTTATGACTTAAATGTACCTCCGGTGATAAGTTTTGGTGGGATATATAGTAACTCATGAACTGATATTCGCAGATTATCACTATCTAGAGCCATGGGGGTGTCACGGTCGCCGGCATACTCTTTCCCTTTCCGGTCAGCAAGAACAAACCAAGGCAACATTGTTAGATCACGAAGAGCTTCCTATCAATTTAGATTTTAGAGTTTGCTGCCGAAGAGGGTAATTTATTGTGCACCTATCGCAGTTAGTAGACCGATACGATAAAGTTACACGAAGCCTGTCGCTCTTCACTGAATTTTTTATCCTTTTCCTTAGTGTTATATCGTTAGCAAACATACACGTTAGACTTAATCTCTACCGCAACACTACGTAAGTTCTCTTACCTTTGCACCTGCCAGAGTCACAGGTCACGAAGCTACACCAGGTGAGTACCATCACAGTTCAATTTCACCGCGTTAACTTTCTCATCCTGTTATTTCTTTTCACTTGTTTCCGCTTCCTCCTCTCTCTCTCTCTCTCTCTCTCTCTCTCTCTCTCTCTCTCTCTCCTCTCTCTCTCTCTCTCTCTCTCTCTCTCTCTCCACATACTAGAGGTCGCATGCTGCTTACCTGTTTTACCCATCGAGTCCCCACATCCTTTAATTTACCCACCACCTGTCCTATAGCCCTGCTACCTGTGCGGGATGTCTGCTACTCCAGCTCCATTTGTTTCACAGCCCTACCATCTGTGTGGGATGCTTGCTACACCCACTCCATGACTTGCTACCAGTAGCAATGCCTGCCACAATATCTTGGACTCTGTTAAGTAAAAGGACACAAGCGCAACTAATGTGACATTTTATTGTGGCAAGGTTTCGCTCTCCAGAGGACACAGAGGGTATATATAGGCTTAGAGTGAGGTGTAGTAGTTGTAATACTAGTGGAGGTGGTAGTAGTAGTAGTAATACAAGCTGACTTTTTCTACCACATGTATCACTAATACTGCTACCACTACTACTACTACTACCTCCACTAGTATTACAACTACTACACCTCACTCTAAGCCTATATATACCCTCTGTGTCCACAATAAAACCAGCCCGGCTGGTTTACCTGGCCACCCATGATTTGGAGACACTGCTCCCAGTCCTAGCCACCCACCCGCCCCCTCGATGACGACGCCGGAGAACCCCGACGACGACCAAGACTACCCACTACAGCTATTCTTTCTCTCACTTCCTTCTTTCTTATCCCCCATCCTTCTTATTCCTATGTAGGTAGAACCACAGCCTGAAGTACCAAGATCTGCTGATGAAGATGCGACACTCCCCATCATGGGGAGCCACAGCAAGAAAGAAAGAAGATGACACCCTCTACCCAGGGGGCCAATGCCGGGTCACCATTTGGAGAAGACCCGGGCCGGATGTACCGGCGAACATACAACAACAATAAATTGTCACATTAGTTACACTTGTTTCTTTTTACTTAACATATTGTCGTGAATTCTACCAACGTTAATACAATCTTGGACTCTCCATGGGGTCGCCTTCTGATGGGATTAAGAATGGAAATAGGCGGGTTGGACATGGCAAAACCTTGCTCACTTGTAATTAATACCGCAGGATGTAATCTGTAGTTGCATGGGCTTCTCTGGTGAGGGAGTGAGGAGATGGAGAGGGATACAGGAAGGATTCGAAGGCGGGTAGTTGAGCGGGTATAGAGTAAGCGGGTAGGGTTAAGGGAAACTGAGGAGTAGGGTGTTACTGGATGGTGGAAAAGATATGAAGTCTACGTTAATGTGTACTGTTTAACGAGAAGCTAATAACACCTACCACTTGTCCAGTCCTAGATGAGATCCTGTCAGAGACATGCTTTGTGTAATCACCTAGTTATGTGTGGAGAGGTTGAATCATAGCTCCAGTCCCTACCTTTTAACAACTGTCGACTGAATTTTCCGAAGCCTGACTCTTAAAATAGTGTAGTGTTGGCCTTCCACATCTCGGCCCAGTTCGCTCCTTGTTACTCACTTCCCTGAAAATGAAATGGTTCGTAATGTTCCTGTTAATCATCTGCACCTTTATCTTCCATCTGCTCCCTCTCATTGCTCTCTTGTGTGGCTTGTTGCCTGCACCTCACTGTCAAACACACTTCAACTCTGCCCACCACTTAGCTCTTTTTGCTTTCAGCATGGTTTTTGTTATTACCTGAATGGCTGTAGGGGGTCTCTCGGAACTTAAGGAGAGTATTTTAGTACTAACAATTTAATAAAATTTGTAACTGATGTTGGTTATTAACTTAGTATAATAGTATTTATTTTTGTTTTATTCATACCAGTAGATTTTGTTTGTAATTTTTAATTTTTTTGTTTGTTGTATATATTTTTATTACCAAGAGCACTTAATGATCTACATGGTCAAAACTTCCTCACTCGAATCTCAGATTGTACCGATAATTTATTTCAGTAATAATTAAGATGCTTATTTTCTGCAGGCTCCATGCTGGATGTGTTGAATGTACTTCTTAATCCCGGTTATACCCTGCGCTTGAGTCGTAAGAGTTATTGCTTCCTTGTATTGGTTCTCACTCTCTCGTGTGCCCTCCCCTCCCCTCGCCCGTTGTTTATCACTCCTGTCTCCTTTGTTATTGTGCTCTCCACTTGTGCCATGTCTTTATCACTGTAAACTATGCTGAAGGCTGTGCAGGTTTTTTAATAAATATTTCCTTCTCATGAAATCTTTTACCTTCTTGTTTGTGATTAAAAGTTGGACCATATCTTCTTTGTCATACTTTGTTTCTTGAAAAGGCTGCTGTAGGTACTCGCTTACTTCTCTCACTTGTAGCTGGTCCTTGGATATTTATACTGATGGCCCACTCTGTTGCTCCTGTCACTGCTTCTCCAGTCATCTCAAAGACCCAGGTTGTTTTTAATGATGTATCGTTTTTATGCTGGTATTATTGAGGGTGGGAAGAGAGCCTTGTTATAACACCCTGACCTCGTCTTAACAGAAGTGGTGATAATTACATCGTATTTCTTCGCGGTAGTCCCAACGGTCTTCCGTTACCTCTTTCTCTCTTTCTCCATCTCTTTCTTTCTTCCTCCCTCCTGCTTCCTCTCTCACCTTTTTAAAGTATGTGTATTTATGAGAGTAGAGGGGTTACCTGTCTCCCTCATTAGTAAGCCTCCTCCACCTGAGACTGAAGACGAACCCCTCGCTCATTTGTCTGCCACTAATTCCAGCAATAAATATAATTATCGTATTTTACTAATATATCCCCCTAATTATCTTGTTATTTTACTTGTATAACCCAAAATTTTCTTATCTTCTTTAAAGATATACCACAGTTTCCTTTTTTCAAATGAGTATAAATCCAAATTATTTATTCGAAGATGTATAAATCGATATTACCTTCATTTAAACGTGTATAACCCACAATTCCCTTCATTCGAAAATTGGAATAAAGCCTAGCATGAGCCTAGGTTTCTTTGTTGATCGATAACCCAGGTTGCCTTGGTGACTGGCCGGCCAGGCTGTTGTTGAACCAGGGGAGACAGACGTGATAGCGACGTACGAATACTCAGGAGGGCTAACTAGGGTACGCAGGGAAAAACTTTGAGAGGCGGGAAATGTGTACACGAGAGCACAGTTAAAAGTTAGACATAGGTGAGTTTAAGGAATGTCAGGAAGTTTTTCTTCATCCCGAGACTGGTCAGGAAGTCGAAAAATGACCTGCATGTAGAAGTTGTGGGGACAAGCATTAAGAATGGGTATGATAGGACCCACAGGGTAGGAAGGAGTGTACTCTGTAACAGGCAGGACCAGGAGCTGAAATTCAACCTCCGTAAAACTAGAAATAGGTGAGCATATCGCAGCTGTTATATAATACGTTATAGTTAATGTATACACCCAACCAGAGGTAAGTGGTCCTGTATAGTCAGTCTGCGAACACCTTTCATACCCGCCACACTCACGTACACCAGCAGCCACACTCACGTACACCAGCAGCCACACTCACGTACACCAGCAGCCACACTCACGTACACCAGCAGCCACACTCACGTCACCAGCAGCCACACTCACGTACACCAGCAGCCACACTCACGTACACCAGCAGCCACACTCACGTACACCAGCAGCCACACTCACGTACACCAGCAGCCACACTCACGTACACCAGCAGCCACACTCACGTACACCAGCAGCCACACTCACGTCACCAGCAGCCACACTCACGTACACCAGCAGCCACACTCACGTCACCAGCAGCCACACTCACGTACACCAGGGAAGCCATACTCCGTACACCAGCAGCCACACTCACGTACACCAGCAGCCACACTCACGTACACCAGCAGCCACACTCACGTGCACCAGCGCCACACTCACGTACACCAGCAGCCACACTCACGTGCACCAGCAGCCACACTCACGTACCCGCAGCCATCACTCACGTACACCAGCAGCCACACTCACGTACACCAGCAGCCGCACTCACGTACACCAGCAGCCACACTCACGTACACCAGCAGCCACACTCACGTCACCAGCAGCCACACTCACGTACACCAGCAGCCATACTCACGTACACCAGCAGCCACACTCCACGTACACCAGCAGCCACACTCACGTGCACCAGCAGCCACACTCACGTACACCAGCAGCCATACTCACGTACACCAGCAGCCACACTCACGTACACCAGCAGCCACACTCACGTACACCAGCAGCCACACTCACGTACACCAGCAGCCACACTCACGTACACCAGCAGCCACACTCACGTACACCAGCAGCCACACTCACGTGCACCAGCAGCCACACTCACGTTACCAGCAGCCACACTCACGTACACCAGCAGCCACACTCACGTACACCAGCAGCCACACTCACGTCACCAGCAGCCACACTCACGTACACCAGCAGCCACACTCACGTACACCAGCAGC
>WNWK01058373.1:0-10474 GCA_009830355.1 Cherax destructor | reverse complement strand
ACCCTCCTAACATTCGGTTCACTCGCCACTCCTGACAGTCGGTTCACACACCACTCCTGACAGTCGGTTCACACACCACTCCTGACAGTCGGTTCACTCACCACTCCTGACAGTCGGTTCACTCACCACTCCTGACAGTCGGTTCACACACCACTCCTGACAGTCGGTTCACTCACCACTCCTGACAGTCGGTTCACTCACCAGTCCTGACAGTCGGTTCACTCACTACTCCTGTCAGTTGGTTCACACACCACTCCTGACAGTCGGTTCACACACCACTCCTGACAGTCGTTGCACACACCACTCCTGACATTCGGTTCACTAACCACTCCTGACAGTCGGTTCACACACCACTCCTAACATTCGGTTCACTAACCACTCCTGACAGTCGGTTCACTCACCACTCCTGACAGTCGGTTCACTCACCAGTCCTGACAGTCGGTTCACTTACTACTCCTGAGAGTCGGTTCACACACCACTCCTGACAGTCGGTTCACACCACTCCTGACATTCGGTTCACTCACCACTCCTGACAGTCGGTTCACTCACTACTTCTGACAGTCGGTTCACACACCACTCCTGACAGTCGGTTCACTCACTACTCCTGACAGTCGGTTCACACACCACTCCTGACAGTCGGTTCACCACCACTCCTGACAGTCGGTTCACACCCACTCCTGACAGTCGGTTCCACACCACTCCTGACAGTCGGTTCACATCCTCCTGACATTCGGTTCACTCACCACTCCTGACAGTCGGTTCACACACCACTCCTGACAGTCGGTTCACACACCACTCCTGACAGTCGGTTCACTCACCACTCCTGACAGTCGGTTCACTCACCACTCCTGACAGTCGGTTCACACACTACTCCTGACAGTCGGTTCACACACCACTCCTAACATTCGGTTCACACACCACTCCTAACATTCGGTTCACTCGCCACTCCTGACAGTCGGTTCACACATTACTCCTGACAGTCGGTTCACACACCACTTCTGACAGTCGGTTCACTCACCACTCCTGACAGTCGGTTCACTCACCACTCCTGACAGTCGGTTCACACACCACTCCTGACAGTCGGTTCACTCACCACTCCTGACAGTCGGTTCACTCACCAGTCCTGACAGTCGGTTCACTCACTACTCCTGTCAGTTGGTTCACACACCACTCCTGACAGTCGGTTCACACACCACTCCTGACAGTCGGTGCACACACCACTCCTGACATTCGGTTCACTAACCACTCCTGACAGTCGGTTCACTCACCACTCCTGACAGTCGGTTCACTCACCAGTCCTGACAGTCGGTTCACTTACTACTCCTGAGAGTCGGTTCACACACCACTCCTGACAGTCGGTTCACACACCACTCCTGACATTCGGTTCACTCACCACTCCTGACAGTCGGTTCACTCACCACTCCTGACAGTCGGTTCACACACCACTCCTGACAGTCGGTTCACTCACTACTTCTGACAGTCGGTTTACACACCACTCCTGACAGTCGGTTCACACACCACTCCTGACAGTCGGTGCACACACCACTCCTGACATTCGGTTCACTAACCACTCCTGACAGTCGGTTCACTCACCACTCCTGACAGTCGGTTCACTCACCAGTCCTGACAGTCGGTTCACACACCACTCCTGACATTCGGTTCACTCACCACTCCTGACAGTCGGTTCACTCACCACTCCTGACAGTCGGTTCACACACCACTCCTGACAGTCGGTTCACTCACTACTCCTGACAGTCGGTTTACACACCACTCCTGACAGTCGGTTCACACACCACTCCTGACAGTCGGTTCACACACCACTCCTGACAGTCGGTTCACACATCACTCCTGACATTCGGTTCACTCACCACTCCTGACAGTCGGTTCACTTACCACTCCTGACAGTCGGTTCACTCACCACTCCTGACAGTCGGTTCACTCACCACTCCTGACATATAGAGCAGCGGGTTACCTTCATAATGGTGAAGGGCTCTTGATCCAAGAATTTTTTTCGGATCAAACCTGATTACCTTCCATATTTCCCATTCATTGTTTGAACCTTACAGGTTCATCCTGAGTGGTATGAGTACTCACCTATTTGTGGTTGCAGAGGTCGATTCATAGCTCCTGGCCCCGCCTCTTCACTGGTTCCTACTAGGCCCACGCTCTCCCTGCTCTATGAGCTTTATCGACCAATTTCTAATTTACCACTGCTTTCTAAAATATTCGAAAAATTAATTCATAGACAGATCTATTCCTACCTCGTCTCACACAATGTACTCAACCCCTGTCAATTTGGATTCAGGACCAACAAGAGCACAAACGATGCTATTATACACATGCTAGAGTTAATATACACCGCACTTGAGAAGAAAGAAGTCCAACTGGTCACAAAATTAGCACACTATGGTATAAGGGGGCACTCACTCAACTACGTATAGTCATACCTCACCAACAGAAGCCAATACGTGTACACAAATGGAGCGAACTCTTCCACACAAAAAATTACCGTCGGAGTCCCTCAAGGAAGTGTCCTGGGGCCACTCCTATTCCTCATTTACATAAATGACCTACCGAATGCATCACAACTACTCAATCTCATATTATTTGCAGATGACACAGCATATGTCATCTCTCACCCAAATCCAGTTATACTGGCCAACACTGTTAATGCCGAATTACAGAAAATATCAACATGGATGACGTCTAACAAGCTTACTCTCAATACTGACAAGACCTACTTCATACAGTTTGGAAACAAAGCCACAAATATTCCACTTAACATAACGCTCAATGGTTCACCCATCACAAGACTCACAGAGGGAAAATTCCTAGGAATCCACCTTGACAGTAGCCTTAAACTCCAAACACACAAGAAATTTCCAAGAAAATCTCAGACAGTAGGCATATTATCAAAGATACGCTACTCACCGTAAAGAACCTTCACACTTATTCTTGTGCCTACTACATACATAGAACTCCACTCTCTAATATAAACCCTCCGCTCAAAATTCTCCTCACCAACTTTAATAGGACCCATGACCTCAACACAAGACACAGATCACTTTTTGATATACCCCGTGTCCATATCAACCTATGTAAAAATTCTATGCACATAAAGGGCCCCAGAATCTGGAATTCATTACCAGTAAATACTAAAATAACCTTGTCTGAAAATCAATTTAAGACTCTTCTCAAAAACACCTACTCACCCTAAACTAAATACTCATACTACAAATTACTTTCAAAAATGCTCAATGTTATTTTCCTTAAGAAAATCTCAATTTTCACTATTATATTACCATCCTACTAAACACTTGTTACAATGTAATATCATTATATTGTAATTTGAACAATGTAATATCATTATATTGTAATTTGAACAATCAAATATATAATTTTAACAGTGTAATATCATCGTATTGTAATTTGAACAATCAAATATATAACTAGAATAAACTCAATCAATTTATCTAATATTATGTACATAGTCTATAAGTCATTAGACTGAGCTGCCCCTAATGCCATGGCATGTCAGTGGCTCTCCTTGCACTTCACCATGGCATGTCAGTGGCTCTCCTTGAACTTCACCATGACATGTCAGTGGCTCTCCTTGCACTTCACCATGGCATGTCAGTGGCTCTCCTTGCACTTCACCATGGCATGTCAGTGGCTCTCCTTGCACTTCACCATGACATGTCAGTGGCTCTCCTTGCACTTCACCATGGCATGTCAGTGGCTCTCCTTGCACTTCACCATGGCATGTCAGTGGCTCTCCTTGCACTTCAGTTTATGATTGTAACTACAAAATCTATGTAAATTTGCAATGAAATAAAATTTGTTTATTTGTTTGTTTGTACCTCTCCTTAAAGCTATGTAAAGATCCTGCCTCCACTACATCACTCTCCAGAATGTTCCACTTCCTGACACCTCTATAGCTGAAGAAATATTTCCTAACATCCCTGTGACTCATTGAATTTTCAACTTCCAGCTGTAACCTCTTGTTGCTGTGTCCCATCTCTGAAACATTCTGTAACTATCCACCTTGTCATTACCTCTCATTATTTTATATGTCGTTATCATGTCCCTCCCCCATCCCTCCGGTCCTCCAGTGTGGTCAGGTTGATTTCCCTTAACTATCCTAGTAGGCCATACCCCTTAACTCCGGGACTAGTCTTGTTGCAAACCTTTCCACTTTCTCTAATTTATTGACGTGTTTAAACAGGTGTGGGTTCCATACTGGAGCTGCATCTCTAATATGAGCCTGACGTCCCCAGTGTACAGTGTTTTCAATGACTCCTTACTTAAATGCAGCAGTTATTTAGTTGATGTGCGCCTCACATGTACTCGTATGATGCTCACCCCAAGATCTTTTTTCTTGGGGTGAGCATCAAAGACTGTACTCCGCAGAGGGAGTACAGCCTTTGACCCCCTAAGCTTTACTCCGTCTGCCGTCTTCTTTGTCCTTCCCCAAACTTCATGACTTTGCACTTGCTGGGGTTAAACTCCAGGAGCCATTTGTCGGACCTGGCATACAGTCTGTCCAGATCTCCTTGTAGGCTTACCTGATCCTCATCCATTTATATTCTCCTCATCAGCTTCACATCGTCTGCTAACAGGGACACCTCTGAATTTGTCCCTTCTGTCATGTCATTTAGACATACTAGAAAAGCACTGGACCTAGGACTGACCCTTGTGGAACACCACTCTACACATGCACCCACTCTGACACCTTGTCACATACTAACACACGTTGTTTCCTTCCTGTCAGGTATTGCGACCCCTGAATGGGGCACAATGTATATTTATATTTATATTGATTATATGATGTATATTTCCCTTTCTTATAATTTTATATTGCTGATATTTTCGATATTATCTAAATCGTTAATATCTTTCTTTACATTATTATTTGACTTAGCTATATTATTAGGGAGGATGTAACATTTGCACCTTATTCTGTGCTCATTGTTCGAGAGTGTTGAGCAGTGTTGGCTAACTACCTTAACTGCCGCTTCGCTTGTTTTACTGCCGGCTTCTCTGGAGTAGCTGGGCAGCAGCACCACAAGAGAATCATGTGACCAGTGGCGTGATCACCTGAACTTGGAGACTGTCTTGCCTCCCTTGCTCGTTCTCTTCTCTTCTGACCCTGGTTGGAGCAACACCTCCCTCCTGCTCTCTCTTGTTGTTTGTTCATTGTTTAGGCTCTGTTTTGGTAGAGTATGTGTTCTGTGGTGAGGCGAAACATACTTCTCTGGACTCTGTGTAACTCTGTTCACAGTGCATAGTGATTTTCGACGTTTTACTGAGGTTGTGTCACACTGACACTTTGTTAACTCAGGTCCTGAGCTGTAGCTTCTGACCTAATTTGATCTGGCATCTGTGCACTGTCGCAGTCGGGGATTTGGTTATGCTGAACTTAGATTCAGTATTAAGGGATTTTTATGCCTTTTATTTGAGGACGTTTAGTCAGTCACTGTTCAAGTCGAGTCGAGTCTTGAGACATAATGAGCTACTTGGAGCACATACACATCTAGGAGAAAAGTCTCGACCCCTGCAACCACAATTAGGTGAGTACACACTTGTATATATTAGTATTGTTTTATATTTGCTGACGATGTACCAGATGGTACTTAAGAGCCATAAAGATATGATATGAGCCTTCAGCACAATAATACTGTATACGAGAGAAGTGTAGGAGCTAACCTCCTAATTAATATACTAACATCCTAATTTGTATTAAATTGATTTACCTTGATATTGTCCACCTAGACATCTTTAACTTGATTAATAAATATCTAAATTTTATTTCTTTAGTAAGTAGCCTACCAGTTGTAATCCTGAAGCACTATTAAATCTTACTCTAATTATAATGGATAATTGAACCAGGATACTGACTACTTGTTACAAAAACCCAGTAACAGGCTGAATGCTAGAGGGGCACACCTTTCTAATATTCACTGGAGATGTCTATTCCTAATAGATATCGCGTTTTTTGTAACACCAGGTATTCCATGTTTCACTGTAAGTAAGTAAGTTTATTCAGGTATACACAAATACAGTTACATAGATTATCATACATAGCAGCATATGTGTAGAGAACCTAGGATAACCCAAAAAAAGTCAGTGACTTATTTCCCAGCTATTCCTGCCTACTCCTTTAGCTTTTCAACCAGTTTATGTGTGGTACTGTGTCGAAAGCCTTCTTACAGTCTAAGAAAATGCAGTCTACCCATCCTTCTCCCCCCTGTCTTACTTTTGTTACCTTATCGTAGAACTAGGCACTCCACCCATGTGGTGGAGCAATGATCTTCTCTTTAACTTTATATACCATACATGTCAGCGATATAGGTCTGTAGTTTAGTGCTGCCTGTGTGTCTCCTTTCTTAAAGATTGAGACTACATTTTTTGTCTTCTTCACCTCAGGTAGTTGTCCAGTTTCAAATGCACACATAGTGCATTTTCTCCCTCTCTCAGGACCCATAGAGAGATGTTATCTTGACCCACTGCCTTCGAGGTATCTAGTTCACCTCTTCCTTGGTTTTGTGCAGTGTGCCCAGCACTTGCTGGTGCACCCTACAGCCTCGGTTTGCTGTAAGTATTTCTATCTCCATTGTGAATACTTCTCTAAATCTTGTGTTAAGCTCTTCACATACTTCCTGGTCACTCTTTGTGAGCTTCCCTCTTTCCTTCCTCAGCCTGATTACCTGGTACCTGACTGTCATTTTCCTCCTGATGTGACTGTATAGCAACTTTGGGTCAGATTTGTCATTTGATGGTACATCATTCCTATATTGACCGCTGAGTCACCATCTGGAAAAGACCCGGGCCAGGACAGGACCGGCGAACCTACTACAGTACAGTACTTATATTGCCGCTGGGCCTCTCACCTTATCCATGCATATTTGTATCTGTTTTTTCTGCTCAAGTCCTTGTTTTCTTGAGTCCTTTCCCTTCAATACTTTTTCTATGTTCTAACACACTTGTCTTTTGTATTTTTACATTTCCAGGTAAACCATGGGCTCACTCTGGTCTTTCCATTTTTGTTGTTACCCCTTGATATGAACTTCTCCTCTGCCTCTCTGAACTTTGTGGTCACTTGTTCCATCATTTCATTTAATGTCTTTCCCTCTAGTTCTCTTTCCCACTGCACCTCATGCATGAATCGCCTCATACCTATGTAGACCCTTTTTTGAAGTTTGGCTTCTACCATCCTTCTCATGCTGCTTCATTCCTTACTATTAACTGTTCAAGGTATCTGAAACTCAGCACCACATGATCACTAGCGCCAAGGAGTCTTTTGTGTTTGGTATCCCTTATGTCTGAACTGTTCAAGGTGAATACGAGGTCCAGCCCTGCTTCAAAATCCTCTCCTCTCTCTCTGGTTGTGTCCCTAACATGTTGGTGCATGATGTTTTCCAGTACTGTATCCAGCATCTTAGCCCTCCACGTTTGTGGTCTCCCATGTGGCTCTAGGCTTTCCCAGTCAATATCTTTGTGATTGAAATCCCCCTTGACGAGTAAATGTCCTACCCATGTGGGCCCTTCTGGCCACCTCGGCTAGTGTATCCACCATTGCTGTATTGCTCTGATTGTACTCTTGTCTTCGCCTCTTGCTGTTCAGTGGTGGGTTGTACATCACTGCTATCATCACCTTTGTACCCCTGGTCTGAAGCATTCCCATGAAGTCATCTGCTTTCCCTCTATCCAATCCTTCCATTTCCTAAAACTCCATTGTTTTTTTTATTAGCAGTGCAACTCCTCCTCCCGCTCTGTTCCCTCTATTTTCCTCAGGATCTGACATCCATTTGGAAAGATTGCATCTATTATCATCTCCATGAGCTTTGTCTCTGAGAGTGATGTGATGTCCGGGGATGTCTCAATGATTCGTTCTTGCCACTCCTCAATCTTATTTGCTATTCCATCTGCGTTGGTGTACCATACCTTCAGCTTCCTTTCCAGTGCTGTATTTTGAGAGGAAGAAGGGGTTGGAGTGGACTAGGGGCATGGAAGGCAGGGCAGGTTATTATGAAAGGCTGCTGTGATGGTAGTATTAGTGCTGGGGGGCAGGGAGGCTGTTGAGTGTGATTTGTTTCTGGTTATTGTGTTTGGTTGGTATAGGGTGCTAAGGGTTGAGGGAGGGGGTTCTGTAAGCATTTGTGTTTGGTGCTCCCCTTGAGGCTAAGCTTTCCTGTCTGTCGATGCCTGCCCTGCATTGATATAAAAATCGATTGAGAGGTCAGAACATACAGGAGATTGAAATAGCTTGAATCCATGCTTGAGGCTCACTGACGTGCCCGGGCTGGGAAAGAAACATGGCTTGTGAACCAGGCTGAAGTGAACGTGGCTGAGTGGATAACAGCTCTGCCTGGAAATTTGGACCATCTCAGTAGCAGTATCGAGTCCTGCTGACTGTGATCTTTCTCTGTATATATATATATATATATATATATATATATATATATATATATATATATATATATATATATATATATATAGGGTGAGATATAAGCAACAATTGGCAGAAAGGTGGGCTAGTGCAAGTATGAGTAGTGGGGGTTGAAGAGAGTTGGGATAGTTTTAAAAATGCAGTATTAGAATGTGGGCAGAAGTTTGTGGCTATAGGAGGGTGGGTGCAGGAGGAAGAGGAATGAGTGGTGGAATGAAGAAGTAAAGGATGTGATAAAAGAAAAAGGTAGCTTATGAGAGGTTTTTACAAAACATAAGTGTTAATAGAAGAGCAGAGTATATGGAGAGTAAAAGAAAGGTGAAGAGAGTGGTGAGAGAGTGCAAAAAAAAGAGCAGATGAAAGAATGGGAGAGGCTCTGTCAAGAAATTTTGCTGAAAACAAGAAATTTTTTTGGAGTGAGATAAACAAGGTAAGAAAGCCTAGGGAACGAATGGATTTGTCAGTTAAAAACAGAGTAGGGAGTTAGTAGATGGGGAGCTGGAGGTAGTGGGTAGATGGCGGGAATATTTTGAGGAACTTTTAAATGTCGATGAAAAAGGGAGGCGGTAATTTCATGTACTGGCCAGGGAGGTACAACATCGTTTAGGAGTGAAGAAGAGCAGGATGTGAGTGTGGGGGAGGTGCGTGAGGCATTACATAGAATGAAAAGGGTAAAGCAGCTGGAACTGATGGGATCATGACAGAAATGTTAAAAGCAGGGGAATATAGTGCTGGAGTGGTTGGTATTTTGTTTAATAAATGTATGAAAGAGGGAAGGTACCTAGGGATTGGCAGAGAGCATGTATAGTTCCTTTATATAAAGGGAATGGGGATAAAAGAGAGTGTAAAAATTATAGGGAATAAGTTTACTGAGTATACCAGGTAAAGTGTATGGCAGGGTTATTATTGAAAGAATTAGAGGTAAGACAGAGAGTAGGATTGCAGATGAGCAAGGAGACTTTAGAGTGGGTAGGGATGTGTAGATCAAGTGTTTACAGTGAAGCATATATGTGAACAGTATTTAGATAAAGGTAGAGAAGTTTTCATTGCATTTATGGATTTAGAAAAGGCATATGATAGAGTGGATAGGGGAGCAATGTGGCAAATGTTGCAAGTGTTTGGAATAGGTAGTAAGTTACTGAAGGCTGTAAGAGTTTTTATGAGGATAGTGAGGCTCAGGTTAGGGTGTATAGGGAGAGGGAGATTACTTCCGGTAAAGTAGGTCTTAGACAGGGATGTGTAATGTCACCATGCTTGTTTAATATATTTATAGATGGGGTTGTAAAAGAAGTAAATGCTAGGGTGTTGGGGAGAGAGGTGGGATTAAATTATGGGGAATTAAATGCAAAATGGAAGTTGACATAGTTACTTTTTGCTGATGATACTGTGCTTATGGGAGATTCTAAAGAAAATTTGCAAAGGTTAGTGGACGAGTTTGGGAGAGTGTGTAAAGGTAGAAAGTTGAAAGTGAACATAGATAAGAGAAAGGTGATGAGGGTATCAAACGATTTAAATAAAGAAAGAAGAAGTAAATGTTTTCAGATATTTGGGAGTTGACGTGTCAGCAGATGGGTTTATGAAGGATGAGGTTAACCATAGAATTGATGAAGGAAAAAGGTGAGTGGTGCGTTGAGGTATCTGTGGAGACAAAAAACGTTATCCATGGAGGCAAAGAAGGGAATGTACGAAAGTATAGTGGTACCAACACTCTTATATGGGTGTGAAGCATGGGTTGCAAATGTTGCAGCGAGGAGGAGGCCGGAGGCAGTGGAGATGTCCTGTCTAAGGGCAATGTGTAGTGTAAATATTATGCAGAAAATTCGGAATGTGGAAATTAGGAGAAGGTGTGAAGTTACTAAAAGTATTTGTCAGAGGGCTGAAGATCAGTTGCTGAGGTGGTTTGGTCATTTAGAGAGAATGGATCAAAGTAGAATGACTTGGAGAGCGTATAAATCTGTAGGGGAAGGAAGGCGGGGTAGGGTCGTCCTAGAAAAGGTTGGAGGAGGGGGTAAAGGAGGTTTTGTG
>WNWK01058372.1:0-10475 GCA_009830355.1 Cherax destructor | reverse complement strand
ATCCTGGTACCTGTCAACAAGGCGCTCGTAGACCTCAGTAGATATCAATTTCACGAATACCCTGTTGATGCCATTTAAAGCCACTCCATATAAATCCTCTATCTCTATGTTGTACACATCATGAAGAATCATCGGTAGTACCGTCGCCGCCGTTGCAGGGTGTATAACTCCAGTTACCATGTCTACACACACTGTGTTAGATCGTCGTCGTCCTGCCGGCTCCATGACGGCTGTCTTACTTGTGCGGAAAACCACCAGATGGCAGGCTCAGTGCCGCACAACCTCACCCTACCAAAGCAGGGGAGCGAATATTCCCCGAGTTACCTGCATACACCTCATATCCTTTTAATCTCAACTCTCGACCACACCTAAAATTATGCTCGTGTATAAAAATTACGTCTACATCATATCGTCTTAATACTACCTCCACCCACCTACGTTTAATTTCTGCCCTTAGGCCATTCACATTAATCGTTAAACACTTGAATGCACCGAAGGGGGCTTTCCTCTGTGCTTCTGCAGGCGGGCCATGACACCCTTCCCTAAACCTTTGTCTCTAACACTCCTCACTCCCTGATCCCATACCCTCACCTGTGCCCCTACCTTCCCCTTAAATGCCATCTCTACCCATGTTTTCTTACCTGTATCCTGGCCAGGTGTGAGGACATCATCATCTGACACCTCTCTCGCCCTCTTTCTCGATTCTTTCCCTACCTCCATTACATCTGTGTCCCCATCCCTATGTACAACAGCCTCCACTTCCTGCACCTGCAACCTGTCTTCCCCAGCTTCCAGCACGCTCACCTCCTGGTTAATCCTACCCTCCTCCACCTGTAAGTGTCCTTCAACTCCAGAGGAGATCACCTCCGGATCTTCCATAAACGTTCGCAACATCTCTTGCAATGGTTGTGGTAGGTCCACCTGGAGGTCACCCACCTCCACCAAATCCTCAGACTCATTATCTTTTTCAGGCCCAACGATTGTTAGAGCACTCAACTCCTCAGGGGGCATTACACAGCTTTCCCCCACACCTTTCCCCACTTCTGCCCCACTGGCCTTTCCCAGTCCTTCCACATTCTCAGGTGTTGGCTCCTCCAAGGGGTATGCATCACAGGTACCTTTGTAACCATTGATCTTGGGGCCATGACGGTGGGACACCCCGCCGCCATGTGATTGTATGCCCCACACACACGACATGTCCTACGCTGTCCCGCGTAGGAAACAAACACCTGCGTCCTAAAGTCCTCCAGCAGTACATAGGACGGTATAGGCCTTTTCAAAGTCATTTTCAATGTGAAGGAACCTTCTGGCAACCCTGCATATATTCCTTCAGTCCACCTTCCCATAGTTGTAGAATGCACCACACCATACCGTTCAAAAGCCTCGCTGACGTCCAATCCAATGGCCTCAAATGGCACATTACGAACCCTCAGAAAGGTGTAATGTGTCGAGGCATCTCTGAGCCAGACTTCTATCCCAGTGTTGACAGTGAGGCACTTCTCCTGGTACCTCTCCACAGTTTTTTCATATGCCTCCATGGTACCAAACTTCACGAAGATCCTCGTCGAACCATTTAGCGCAATGCCATATAGGTCTTCATGACAAATACAAAAAGTGTCACGGATTATCGCCGGCAGCAACACAGAAGCGTTAGCTGGGTAAATAGCTCCCTTAAGAAACTCCACACACACCGTGTTGCTCCTCCTCCGAACACTGGTCGCCATCTTGGAGAAAATCGGAAGTTTCGCAAAGCCTGGACCAGGAGCAACTGCGCAGCACAACCTCTCGGCCTGAGAGCGAAGAGGTCAATGACGATTTAGCTATTATTGGAAATATCAGCAATATAAAATTATAAGAAAGGGAAATATACATAATAATTACATATAATTATTTTTTTATAATTTATTTAAAAGACATAGTTTATCATACAGAGTAATATTACAAAAAAATAACAACCAAAACATTAGCAATAAGTCCCATAAGGATATAACACATGACTCTACAATGTTAACCACACTAACTGACTATTTACAGCAAAACATTAACATGACAGTCTCTATAAATTCTCACATGAAAACATGACAACAAAACAATAACCATACAAGGTTCATAACACCGTAACAGTGTGGAACTTAAACAAACCACACTTACAATAATGCCAAATACAGAAATTGATTATATATATGGAACATAGAAAACATTACTCTGGAACCCGAACACCTAAGTTTTTTTTTTTTTTGTGTGTATATTTTATTTAAAAATAAATAAATATGTACAATCATACATTACACAACCCAACAACAAGAGATAATAAGAAAATTCCCATGATACATTAACCCATAGCATAAGGAATAATACTCAGAATCCTTATAGAAAAGCTGTACTTATCATGATAATAACCCACAACCCCAAAACCCACACAAAATAACCTTTACATCTCCATGGTACAACTAAAGATACCATCAATGACTGCATCCACAATATACTTACAGCTCACCCTGACACATGTCCCCCCCCCTTCCCCATAGACACAATAAAATAATTGCAAGACGTCAAAAGAACCACACTTGCTCGTCACAAACAGATATGTCCATACTATACCTGCTAACTCATTGGAACACCAAACGGTCTGTGACCAGGCCTCATGAAAATTTACTTTACTTGCTGCTAGGTGAACATGACAACAAGTGTAAGGAAACACGTCGAAATGTTTCTATCCCGCCAGGAATCGAACCTGGGCCTTCTGTGTGTGAAGCGAGAACTCTAGACACCAGGCCTCCGGGGCACCCTAACTCAGTATCAAAATGTTGCACACAAGCTCCTATAAGTTATTTCATTGGTTTGTTTTTCATTATGCTTACTCAGACATGCCACAATATATAAACATTGTCATTACACAAGATGTCTCAAAATAGTTTGTTTTTTACATAAGGACTTATAATCCAAAGGTTCATCTCCCGAAACCTGGACACTGAACATCCTGAATGAACACGATTTTACATCATTGATACAGGATCATGAATCATCCAATCCTGACATAATTAATTACATAATGAAAACACTGTTAACGATGTGTAAATTTTTTTTTTTTAACACAATTATAAAATACATATACTGAAACCCTTGAAAACAAGGGTAAAACACAATGTAATTTAGTGCACCCCACATGGTACATAAGATACCTATTTCACTCTGAACCATAACAAAACAGAAACTACAATATCAATAACGGTAAGGAAAATATCCCACAAACTGTTATATTGACATACTTGATGTATAACATTATCTTGAAAGTTACCAATAATACAAAGCAATATCACCTCCCAGGCATCACTCACAGGCCTCGCAGGACCTGACAGAAATGTGCACTATCCACTCATAACTTCTAGCCATCCTGCTAGCACAATACTTGCAGCAGCATCATATTGCAAGTGCTGTACTATACATAGGACAATAAATCCCCTGTAATAACTCCAAAAGGCCGCAAACAGGGAAAGCCACCCCAAAGAAACTCCCCACACCTATCCCCCCGTCCTCAGTCCCCCAAAAGTTCACACAAAACGTGACACACAACGTGACACACAGCTCCATGCATCCCCCCTCTGCCAGTCCAAAGTCAGGATACATATTCTCAATATGAGTCATCCACTGTCCACCCCCTCCCCCCACAACACAACACAAACTTTCCCACTCTACATTCATGCCTAAAGTAAACCAAGACAAACACTCTCAACCTCACCCCATCCTACGTAGATACCCCCTTTCATCTGAGCACACTCCCCACCCCTAACCACCCCCACCGTAAGTTCCCTATAACCATCAGTAAAAACCCTAGCCCACGCCTCCCATATAATAAACTGTTCCTACATTTCGTTCTCTACATAGCCGCAGCAATAGCCCTTATCCGAACACCCCCAGGTTGTTCCCTCAAAGCCCAGGATATGGTCACAAAATCCACTGCCAAATACATGAGCCACCTCCTAACACATCCTTCCAACCCCCTATATCTATACACATAAACCTCAATGCAATAATCCCCCCATTTCTCTTGCTACTTCCCCCACTCAACACTGGACGCCCTCGAGGGGATCACAAAAATATATCCCATGATACGTAGTGTCCTCTCCTCCACACCTAACACACCGGGCATCCCCTGCCAACCCCATTTTGTACAAAACTGCCCTGGAAGCAAGTACCCCATGCAAAAACCTAAACATGACCACCCTTGACCTCGCCTTCAACCACATACCCATCAACCTACTCCATATCTCTTTCCAATGAAACACTGGAAGCTCCGCTTCCCCCTCATACACCTCCCTTCCTCCCCCAACTCTCCCTAACACACTAGCCGTAATGTTACCTGGATTCCTCACACTCAGAAGCCTGCGCAACATATTGCCACACTGGTCCAACTCCTTCCCCCTCCACCATTTCTTCAATTCCCCCATTACCCCATCCACTCGTTTCCCCTGTACCCCTCCCCTCTCCAGAAAGCAGGACTTCACAAACACACTCATGACACACATCTCCAAATTAATCAACCCCATACCCCCCAAGCCCACCCTCTTCCTCACAACCTCCTTTCACAACCAATGCCTATGATACATACCTTAAGACCCTTCGTATAAACTCTGCAACATCACCTTTCAGAATTGGGTAAATTCTCGCCACATGCCATATCTTATTATAAACCAACACATTCACCACAATCACATGCTGCAACATAGTTAACCCCCTCCAGCCTCCACCCATACATCCGTTGAATTGCTCTAGTCATTACACCTCCCACAGTAACACGTCTCGCTTCACCCAAATCATTCATAAAAATGATACCACATATCTTTAATCTATTGGCAACTGACCAACCACACCTCAACCCCAACCACCCCCACCCACGTCCCTACTTCCAATAGGTGAGACTTGTCCCTATTAATCCTCATACCTGTCGCTCTTCCAAAAATTCCCACGATCGTCCCTACAGCCTCCAAACTCCTCTCCCTCCTCACCAGCACCGTTGTGTCATCCACGTAACCAACAATACCCACATCCCCACATAAACTCCCACACACTCCTCCCACTCCTGCTTTAACTAATCTATACAGTGGATCCTGCAGACAAGCTAAAAGCATTTGCAACAGGGGACAACCCTGCTGCAACCCCTTCCCCATACACACTTCTCCACCCACCAACCCATTAACTTGTACTCTCTTACTTCCCTATATAATGTCTCAGCCCAGCCTACAATTTCTTCCCCAAAACCCAGCCTCTTCATAATTCTCCACAGCATTTCCCTATCTACACTATCATATGCTGCCTCCCAATCCAAAGCAAGGACCCCATCCCCTTCCCCTCAATAAATTTCCTAATCCTTTCGTGCCCCCTCGCCATACACCTGCCAGGTATACCATACTGCCCTTCCTCTACCACCCCACCAACCACTCTCTTAATCCTATTCCCCAACACTTTTGCAAAAAATCTTATAATCAGCACACATAAACAATAATCCTCTATAATTCTTGATTCTGTCTCTCTCCCCTCCCTTGCCCACCAATACCACCACCCCAGTATGCTGAGTCAACCCCATCCTCCCATTCTCTTTCATACTATTAAGAACCCTAACCAAACACTCCTTTAGGACACCCCAATGAATTACATAAAAGTCATTAGGGATCCCATCCATTCCCGGCGCCTTACATTTACTCAAACCTCTCACAGCTCCCCAAACCTCGTCCTCACTAATCACCCCCCATTTCCTCCCTATCCTCATCCCCCAACTCTGCACCATTCCCTCTTCCACAATATCACCCTCCGTCCCCACGTTTCCCCACCCTCAAATATCTCTCAAACCACGACGTTAAATGTAAACTTATAGCCTCAGTCGACCTCATTACCTGCCCCAAAACATACCCCTCAACGTCATCCTCCACCACCATCCTCGATACCATCAATCCTCCCTCCGTTTCCTACAATTCCTCAGCACACATGCTGACGGCCTATCACCCCATAGAGCCTCCTCAAGCCCACCACATAATCGAATTGCATCAAAATGCTCATTTTCCAGTATACGCAAGCTATCCTTAAGTTCCTCCATCTCGACCATATGTCGGCCCGACCAACCCTCACAACAAAGCCCCAGCTGTCCCTCCAAATACTTCTCCAGACCATACCTCTACTGCGCTTCCTCCCGTCCGCTTACCTTATAAAATTTTCTGAAAGCCGGCTTAGCCACCCCATCCATCCCACCATCCTACCATATCTTCCACCACTTTCCCTTGCCCCGAACATACACTCCCACCACTCCTCAAAGTATGCCATACCCTCCTCCCCATCCAATAGCTGCACGTTTAATTTCCAATTACCTGTATACCACCGTACCATCCCCTCCCATGCCAGGTCCACTACAACCCCTCTGTGGTCAGAAAACCCCACATCCACACACTTCACCTCCCCTACATCCACAGCCCTAGACACGTGAATCCTATCAATGCGAGCAGTGTAGCCCCATCTAATATAGGTGTGGTCCACCTTCCAACCACCCCCCACCACATCAACAACCCCAGCTGTGAGGGAAAAGTGGAGTATAATTGGGGGTTAAGGTTGTTAGTCAGCCGGCGATCATTCATGGGTTCAGCCCGTGCTTCCCTCTAGCAGGCCGAGGAAGAACCCCCCTTTTTCTGGTGGTAGTTACCTTACCTGGTGAACAGCGAAACTGTAATCACTACACCTCCACACTTCTGATCAGGTAAGGTGATATAACATGTGTATATTTTGTTTGTGGTTCTATGGATACCAGTAATTTCTTCCATCTTAAAGTGAACATGCTATCCTTTTTCTTTCTTACGTGTTATGTTTGCTTACTTGCGGTAACCATTATTTATTTCTCTTTATCAGCTCTGCTGCTGGCCTGGTCAGCTGGTACAGACGCCAGATTTGAAGGAGCTAGATGTACGTCTCTCTGACTTAGCTACTTTTGTCTACTCTTCCGCTTCTACGTTTTACATAACTCAACCAAGTGGCATACGAGAATTCTTAACAACTGCCCAGGATAACCTTCCACCATCTCGTCTACTCCCGAGACTCAACCTGGGCCTTATATTCTCCTACTCTCCATCCTGCCAGAACCACAACGGCCTATTTTTTTTTATATATTTTATTAAAAAACTTAAAATTCTTTGTTTATTTCCTACCCAAGAGTCTTTAATTTTTTTTATTAATTTTTCCATTATATTTTGTTCAGGTGGAAGGCGTTCCCCTGACAATGGCGACCTTGCCAGGATACGACTCTTGAGGCTACATCTTCCTGATGGGTCTACTGGTTCGTGAGTATAACATTTAAGATTGAAAAGGGTGAGTTGGTATGTATGAGATGTCAAGTCATTACTGGTAGTCTGTTTGACTTACAGTTGTTTGGTTCTTGGGTTGGGTTTAGAAGTTTACTCATTTTTGTTGGACCTGAGGAACTTCCATAATAACCCCTCCTGGGTGAACCGTGTTTATTTATCTCAGTGAAGGCTATTGAGCCCACTAGAGTACTTCCAAGTTGAAAATAGTATTTCATTTTCTTCTTTGGGAAGGTTAGAAAGTGTGTGGACGAGGTCCCTCTTTTGAAACAGTCGTTTAAGTTGTTAATTTAAGATCGACTTGTTTGGTTTGTATTACATTTCTTACGATGGATTCGTTAGATTTCTGGTTAAGGGCTGGAAAAGACATGGGATTTACAGGACAGAATCTTGATAGTTATATTACCGCTAAAATGGCTATAGAACAGGAAAGACTAGCTCGAGAAGAGAAAAAGGAACAGGAAAGACTAGCTTTATCCAAACAGGAGGAACAGGAAAGAATAGCTCGAGAAGAGAAAAAGGAACAGGAAAGACAAGCTTTAACTAAACAGGAGGAACAGGAAAGAATAGCTCGAGAAAATGAAAGGATTACTCGTGAGGACAAAAGAGAACAAGAAAGGATATCTAGAGAAGACAGAGTTCAAGCAAGGGAAGTAGCCTTCAAGATGAAGGAGATTGAAGAAAAGGCAAAGCAGAGGGAGTTAGAACAGTTAAGGTTGGAATTGGAAGCCAAGAAGGTAGAGCTATCTAAGCATAAAATAGATGAAGAGGAACTAGAATCTACCCACGAATCTAATATTAAGATGCCTCAAATACCACCTTTCACAGAGCAGGATGACATCGCGGCATATTTCACTAGATTCGAGAACACTGCCACACTCTGTGAGTGGCCCTCAGATTCTTGGACTACAAGGCTTGGATTGATTCTATCAGGTACAGCTTTAAACGTATATTCCACCTTGCCAGCTGACGTAATCACTGATTATCCTCTACTTAAGAAAGCTATCTTACAGACTTTCAAGAAAACCACCCATCATTACAGGTCTGAGTTTCGGCACACTAAAATATCCCCCAATCAGAATTATATGCAGTATCTGACAACCCTTTTCAGATTGTTTGATTGTTGGATTGACAGTGCCGAAGTAGATCATGACTTTGATTCATTACGCGACCTGATGGTAAGAGACCAATTTCTTCTGTTAACTCTGACTTACGTATTTTTATTAAAGAACGTGACGTTCACACGGCTGTGGAAATGGCACAAGTTGCAGATATATATGCCTGTGCTCATAATAACTACCCTAAGGAGCGTAGTGGATATAAATCTGTTGTACCTAAACAATCTGAGTTATCCAAACCCTCTAAGAAATTTCCAGTAAAATGTTATAACTGTAACGAATTGGGACACAGACGTCCAGACTGTCCCAAGAAAAAAAGTGAGAATATTGGAAAATGTTTCACCGAAGCTAATATTAATGCACCTTTTAGTGAAGGTACTGTTAATGGCATGAATGTTTCCACCATTCTTAGAGATACTGGTTGTTCTTGTATTGTTATTTCGAGTAAACTCTTTCCTAACTTGGATTCAGCCCGGTATAAAATTACTAAATTAACTGACTATTTAGGAAGAAGTAATTCGTTTCCTACTATCAAATGTTTCATTAAGTGCAAATGGTTTACTGGTTGGGTAGAGGCAGTGGTGGCCCCAATAACTTCATGTTCTGTTCTGGTTGGGAACATACAAGGGGCTACCTTCCCATCCGAATTGGACTGTGTAAGGTTTTCAAAAGATTCAATGAAAGATGAACTTAATACTTCTTTTTCTTTAGCATCTCCAGAAGTGATTCAACGGGATTACTCAATTCAGAGTTCTGGTAATCGTGAAGTTCCGTAAAAACCTTAGAGTCAGTCATCCAAACCAATCTGCATAGAAACTGATGAAATACCACAGGTGACTGAATCTTCCCCACAACTGGACGCGGTTAACGTCCTTACCAGAGCTCAATCTAAGGTAAAACCCATCCATCCTTTACTACTTTCCAAAGGAAAACCTATTACTGTCACACCTAGATTTGGAAGGTCTCCAGAAGACTTGTCCTTCCTTAGAGGAAACCCGAAAGCTAGCATTAAAAGACAATGTGATTAAAAGAAAGAAGTTTAGTTATAAATTGGAGTTCAAAAATAATCTTCTATACAGGACTATAGTGACCGCTGACAATCCCAATGAGGTGGGAAAAAGTCTATTTTTTTTAATTTTATTTAAAACAGTATACAATTCAAACACGTGACAATACATAATGGAACTTATATTTAAACTCGACACCCCACCAATAATAAATAAACATACATGGGGAAAAGGAAATAACATTTTTATACCCCCTCCCTACTGCACACTATGCTAGAGCTTCCCGAACATAGGATTTTAACTTAACACCACTCAACGTACATAAGCAAGCAATCAGCACATGTCAGTAATGATAACATGGGTAACCCTCTTCCCTCTCTTCTGGTGCGAACTACACCATAAAAAAAAAGGAACCCCCCCCCCTCTCAATTGACCCACCCCCTGACAAACTGTAAAGCATTCCCTGTTATATGTTCATGCATGAACATATTACTCCACCCAAAACAAAAAGGAAAGAAAGAGCAATGTGATGACATAACACCCATCGGTGCTCTGGATACATTTCACTGAGCACATGAGCACCAGAACAACGCAAAAGTACACAGCAAATGTTCAAAACACCCAAATAGAGATTACAAGGACAGGTACATTACCTTGCCGTCCATTAATATAACATGATCCCTGTATATAAAAGCCCAAAAAGGTGCTATATACATAATATATATCCTACCCTAACTAATATTAGAAAATCAACAAAAAAAAAAAAAAACACGAACTACCTAGCAGCCCTAAACCTATCAGTATAAAGTTTTTGTCATTTTGTTAAAACATGTCATACAATATGTTGGTCTCACATCAATATACTGTTATTTGCACTAAAACTTATTATATATACATCTCATTAGCCAACACGGTGCATTAATCAAACTAGACACAAACTGAACATGTACAATACATATATTTGTTTATTTTTACATTTCCCTTTTGAACTAAATTCGTACATTTGCACT